>JANTPZ010095848.1:0-11544 GCA_025593235.1 Vachellia pachyceras | reverse complement strand
GTATATATATTTAATTGTCTGAGGATTAATTGGAAGCAACGCTAATCACACAACTCAAAATTTAAAAGATAGAATCATGCAAAATTGCATTTATTGGTAGATGCTGTGGTGTTCTATAAATTGCCTACTAAGAAATTAATATATTATACCATGTAACATTTTAAGTTGAAATATTTTCAAGTATTTTCAGAGAAAATTATTTTTTAACCCATACGAGTTCATTTAATAGTTAATTAACTTAATTATTGCAATTTAAAGATTTATAGTTAAACCTGTACTATATACAAAAAATTATTTTTTTAATATTACACAAATTATATAGATATTTTTTTAAGAAAAATGAAATATAGAACCGAAAAGTAATTATTGATGTTGATATACGTACCCATATACAAGTAACTAAATAAATAAAATGGTCTATCTCTAATTCTATACACTAATTTTTCTTCATCAATATCTCTATTTTAACAACAAATTATCAGTATCTAATATTATGATCAAGGCCAATTATTGAGTCACTATCTTTTCTACAACATCCCCTGAAATTCTTTTGTCTGATTTTTTCTTGTCTTGTACATGTATTGTCCTCAGGCGAAGCGGCAGATCCTCCTGGGTTTTTATCTCACAACATGGCTTGGTTTTGAGGGATTGAAAAGGAAATATGAAAAAACAAAAGTGATGATTTGTCACATAATTTTTGGGAATAGTTATCTATCTGAGCTTCACTTATAATTAATTAAGAATGTGACATTTCAAATGACATTTTATTATCTGAAATGGGATTTTGGGACACAGAGCCTGCAAGGAGGTTGTGGTGGAGATGGAAGACACACCCACTAACTAGTGAACCAGCTTCAAAGGTACCCCACACAGAAAAAAAATCATGAAAAAACACCAAAATGAGGGTTCATCCATTTGATTTAATAATGGAAGGAGACAAATGTCAAATCATGAATATTCCACATTTTCCAAAAAAAATTAGGAAAAATGTAGTTAAGTGGGAAAAAATTATGGAACTGAAAATTTAACGGGTCATTGCATTGTTGGTTTGGGAGGATAATGGTTTGAATTAACTTATTTTTAATAATTTTACGGAGTTTTAAGTAACTACGTAAAATTAGTTTTATCTCAATTTATGTAGAAGTACATTTGGAGTTTTCCCAAATGATAAAATATTAGCTTACGTGATAATAGTTTTGTTTTGATTTATAGAAACATACTTATTAGTATAAGAATAACAATTTAAGGACCAATTATCTCCTTTTGGTTGAAGCACGGACAACCCAATTATGATTAAAATATAATATAATTAAAATATATAAATGATGTTTAAATAAAAAAGGATTAATTCATAAGCAAGAGATACATTTATGTATAAACCACATATAATAAGATAAAACATGGTTACTAAAAGTAAATATTATGGAATATATACAAATTCAAAATAAAGGCATTTATTAGGTTTAACGATGGAAAGAAAAATATATCAAATTCAACTCAGTCAACTCATCTAAGACTCTTAATATATCCAATTAAAGAATTAATTCATTGGTTTTACTTTTTATAGTTGGGCAATAGCCCTCTCTTGTACAAAAAAAAAAAAAAAAAGAATGTCTAATCCACATCCAATATCTGTGTGATCCATAGGTTTTCTAAAAGAATATTGAAGTTTGAAAAAGTTTATAAGCTTAATTTGTTAATCATATTGGACCATATTCTGGAGCATTGGTAAAAATATATAAACTCTTTAATTTTCTTCAAAAGAATATTGAAGTTTGAAAAGGTTTATAATTTCTCTAGGTGAAACTATTTTATTCATATATGTATTTTACTTTGTGAATCTCCTAATAAGAGATGCCACATGGTAGCTTTTGGATTATTGCATGCGAATTAATCCAATAGTGACTTTTTTTAACTGTGTGACTGGATTTATGCACAATAATATGTGTGTGTAGCTAATATATTTATAACACTAACATTATTTATAGACTATAGTGGCTTTTCATTTTGGTAAATCTTTTAATTATGACTATATTGACAATATGTGATCACTTTTTTTTTGGTAACTTCACTCATTATTGTCATCAAAGTTGTCTTTTTTTTTCACTCATGCCATAAAGGATTTGGGATAATATAATTTTTAATCTCTCTAATTTATACTTTTTTTCTTGTGATCCATCATATTTAAAATCAGTAGTTTTGATCTTTTAAAAGTAAAATGGTTGAAATTTTTATTAGATTATAGATATCGATGTTTTAAATAAAACGAGATTTGAGGATTAAAACCATTGTATTTAATCTTGAGAAACTAAATTAAAATCAATGTAAATTTAATGCAACAGGTTATATTGTACCCGTTTGGAAATGCGGTAGAGAATTACTTTTATGTAAATTGAGGTAAATATATAGATAAAATTATCTCATTTTACAAAAAAATACTGTTAAATATGTGTTTGACTTTTAAAAACATTGTTTTAAATAACCCCATTAACTTAAAAAACATCAAACTTCTCAAGTAATGACTTTTCAGTTATTGTCCCGTAAATCAAATCTGCTTTTGAAGATTTATTCTCACGTGCGGCGCCTTTGATGTTCAAAACCCGCCAGACGCGCGAACGGGACCTGACTTTACAAATGATCTTAACGCATCGATTATCATCTTCGTTTGTAGTCTCTTGATTGTTTGATAATTGTTCAGAATCTGCAATTTTAAGAGTTGAATTTCCTCTTGGTTTATTGGTCGCTGAATTTGGGTTTTCAGATGGTTTAGTTTCGCTGTGTTCAGAACGATGGACGTGGGCGATCTTAACAATGTCTGGGAGATCAAAGCTCTCAAGAAGGCCGGACAGGAAGAAGCGAAGAAGATGTTAGAGAAAATAGCCAAACAGGTCCGACCCATTATGCGTAAACACAAATGGAGGATCAAAGTACTTTCTGAATTCTGGTAAATCACATTTTTCTTTCTCGATTTACACTTTTCCCCATGTTTTAGTTGGAGAAAGGAATTTTGTAATACAAAATGCATTGGGTGGCGAGATGATGATTTTCTTTCGGGAAACACCTATGCATAATGATTTAGAACATTTCAAGCTTTCTTTCTTCTCTCTCTCTGCGGGACTTCACTGTCCTGATGGGTAAAATGTTAATCTATTTATTGAATGATTTAACTGAACTTTGGATGGGTGTAAGGAAGTTTTGCAAGATTTTTTGTTGAAACTTGAAAGGGTATGATTGCAGTCTTCAGAAATGGGAAATGTGAAATTAGCTGACCAATGCTTGCTACCATAAACTAGAACCACGACTCTGATTATTCATTAAATTAGCTTTTGCTTGAATAGTTGAAGTAGCCTCTTTTTAATTTGTTGCGGGTTTGTAGACCTAATTTAAAGGATCGAAACATCGATATGCTGCTTACGCCTTATGCTTTATTTGAATACCATAAATCTCATGCGATACAAGTCTCTTTCAAATTGCTGCGATGAAAGGAATTCCGAGTGACTTTTTTAGACCTACGTTGCTTTTGATTTCATATGTAATAGATAATGAATTAATTAACCAATGTAATTGCAGCCCAAAAAATCCGTATCTTCTGGGATTGAATGTTGGAGCTGGTATACATGTGAAGTTGAGGCTGCGAAGGCCAAACAGGGATTGCGACTTTTACTCATTCGACCAAGTTCTGGATACAATGCTTCATGAGCTTTGCCATAATGTTCATGGTCCCCACAATGCCAACTTTTACAGGCTTTGGGATGAACTTAGAAAGGTTTTAATTTTACTTATTTCCCACATATGCGTGTGTAATATGAGGCATGAGCAACTTTCTGCATTGTTTTGTGAAATTGTATTCATTATTATGTGTAACTGTTGCTCTGGTTTGATACCATCGTCTTTTGGGTTATATGTGGCTTTAGGTGTCACTTTCTATTTTTAAATAAAGTATTCCTATCCAATATTTTGTTAAGGTTGCCATACACGAGTGTTTGGCCGTTGGGTTTATTATCAGGAATGCAGTTACATACAATGATCAAGTTCGTATGACTCATATCTTTAGTCCCGGACTGCATGCTTTCATTGATGAAGAGCTCAGTTGTGCTTTTTGGGCCTTTTTTTCAGCTATGGTTGCAAAAGAAAGGGTTGAAAAGTGAAGCGAAAAGAGAAGGTGAATGGCATATTTCCTTTGCAGCTCATCTTCAACCAAAGATCATGTTAGAAACAATTTGCAGGTGCTGGATAGATTTATGTAATCCTCTTTACAGTTACATTTTGAACTATGTTCTTCTGTAGTAAAAGTTGCTAGAAGACAATGTTAGTTATGACAAAGCTTGGATTTTTGAGTATCAGCTCATCCATTCCTCACTTTGTTACACTCTAAATATTTTGGCTTATGATTTTTCTAAGTTTTGAGAACTCATCTTCAGGTTTGCCTTCTATTGGGAAAATACTATTGTTTATTCGCAAGAGTCCTTGTTTTGTGTTTTACCTGCACATGAATTTCATGTCTGGATGTTATCAATGTTGTATAGGAATGTGAAGAGCTGATGGCTAAGGGAATAACTGGGACAGCAGAGGGTTTTGATCTTCCAGGAAGGCGTTTAGGTGGTTTTTCTCGTCAACCTCCACTTTCATCTCTCCGTAAGACTGCACTTACTGCAGCAGAAAATAGAGCACGCTTGGGATCTCTCCTTCCGTCTGGGCCTAAACGCCTTGGTGGTGACAGTGCAATAATGGATGCACTCAGTCCAGTACAAGCTGCTGCAATGGCTGCAGAAAGGAGATTACAGGATGATATTTGGTGTGGTTCTCGATCTTGTGAACTTCTATTTGATGAAGATGCAGACTACAATATTGCTAAGGATCTTGATGGTAAGGAGGAAAAGGCAGGATGCATAAGAGGAAGAAACAATTCTACTCTACCTTTGGATCAAAGATCTCGGAAAAGAAGTCGTGAATCAGATCCAAACTTCAGTGCCCCTTCAGATTCTAAATATGTAGATCTAACAATGAATACAATAGAAATTGGATCCACAAGTGAACATCAAATTAGATCTCAGAGAAGTTGTTCTGAATCAGCGAAGATATCTTGTTCTCGGTCCCATTCTCAGGCAGGATCTAGTACCGCAGATTTGTCAATTCCATCTTCTAACCCACTACCTGATAATAATGAAAAACTTCATCCTGAGGAGTCTGATGCGTGGGAATGTCTGATATGCACCCTATTAAATAGAGTAAGCATCCAAATGTATTTAGTTCAAGCATTTGCGATTTATTATTAAAAGAATTGTACTGTGACATGATTCCGTCTTAAGTTTTAGCGAGTAGCAATTGGCTAGGTGGTATTAGGTAAGGATTTTAAATCGTGAGGAATTTGGTTTAAGGGACAATTTATCTCCTGGATGAGAACTATAATATGATCCACTTCATAATAAGATATATCCATTGCTTATGATATATATGGATATATCCCGAGCTCTTTGTGTGCATATTAAAGATTCTCATCTGATTTTCCCCCTCAATAGATCTATTAGTCATGGATGGTGTGCGTTTCTGTATGAATTGATACGAATGATTATTGCTGATTGCTAACTCCTTTCATTAACTTCTTGTACTTACTATTTTGGGGTGGCATGTATAAAGCTACAAAATTTGAACTTTCTCACCCTCGCATTCTGCCTCCTTTGACAGACAGCGTTTTCCTTGGACATTGATTTCCTGTACATTGCGTAACTGTCCAATGCTTGTGAATAGAGCAACTTGCTATGGATTTCATTATATATATTGATATACTTTTTTGGACAAATATTTAGATATCTATATTGATTACATGCTTGTTTACATGTTAATGATTGCCTGACCTCTGCAGCCATTAGCTCCTATATGCGAGTTGTGAAGAACACAGAGGCCAAAAGATGCTGCCACCAAGTACAAGAGCTGGTCTTGTAAATTCTGTACTTTGGAAAACAGTGTGAAGTTAGATAAATGCTCAGCCTGTGATCAGTGGAGATACTCTCATGGCGCTCCTGTGTCAACTCGACCACCCCACCTTGGCACTTGAGGGAACTCTATAATCTGCCATGAAGTCTGTTTCGTCCATGTCTTGAGGAAAAGTCTTACCACGCATGATCTCGTGTGCGTCCCTCACTTCATGGTAAATGTTTTGATACTGGCTTTTGTCTTTTTGGAAAATTGTGTAAAGTCCCCTTCTAATTATTTATTTATAGTTTGGTCTGACTCCTTGCCATAAAGCAGTTTTTTCTGCTCATCTTTATTGTATTTCCCCCTTGAATGGAAAGATGAGCGAACAAAACTAAGAAAGCGATTGCCAAGGATGATGCTAACTCCTTTGCTTATTATCATGATCAATCATCAATCCACTCTACAACATATGAGGATAACCAAATACTTTCTCCTGTCCTTTTTGAGATCAAAAGTTATAATTTTTTTACAACTTTCCAAAGTTACCCTTCGATTGGTATATTTCAAAGAAAAGGGGTAGAAGGGAATGAAAGAGCAATCAATTAAACCAAGAAAAAAAATTGATAAGGGTGCCCCCCCCCCAACCTCACCCTAAAATGAATTATAAATGTTTAACTTCTGAAAAGGATATTATATCAAGGACCGGTCAATGGGTGGATTGGTTATCTAGAGATTATAAGTTGATATTGCAAGTCAATTAACACATTCATTTGTTCTACAGTGCTCAAGGAAAGATGTTCCAATCCTTCAAATATCAATCAAATTCTTGATTAAATTTCCACTGAAATTAACTGAATCATAGTAATAGCCCCAGTCGGGTTCCTCATCTCTATGCTGTTGCTTTATGTAAATTACTAAATTACTTCTTCTGTTTTGATTTATAAGATGTATTTTAAGAAGTGATTTCATGTTTTGTAATACAAGATGTTTTGGAAAAACATTTATTCATGACCTTATTCCAAAAATATCTTTCATTATAAGTGTAAGTTAATTAAGGTTTAGGGTTAAATGAAGGGGGAATTAAACTTAAGTTCCAAGGACAAATTATCATTTTAAAGTCCCATAAAACCACTAGATTGATATGAAGCCCAAAAGACCTACGTGTGATTAATTGGAATTGTGAAAAGCTGAGTTTACCTCTGACTTGTTATTAGTGATACATTAACTTATCAATTGAAGTACACTAACTTCTTATTAGTGACATTATTATGTCTTGTCATGGTTTGACTTGTTGATTGTGTCACTTTGACTTGTCGTTAGTGGTACACCGACTTGTTAATATAGGGGTCCTAACTTGTTATTGATGTCATTATGATCAGTTTTGTCTTGACTTATTATTAGTGACACAATAACTTTCACTGACTTGTCATTTGTGGTACTCTTCAAATAAATTATGAATTTTTCTAGGACAGTATTCAAATTAAATATCTCATCGAAAACTTATAGCAACTTGCCAAACAAAAGCTAAGAGAAAAAAGAGTACATGTATTACTGGCATAATATCTACAATTGGATTCAAAAAAGCACAGGCTTCAAGTAATTTTGCGAAGAAAAACTACTTGAATAAAGAGCTAACTTATCTAGCGGTACATTGACAAGCTTCCTGAAATATATGCCTACATTTAATACTTGATAGTGTATTGAACAATATTGCATCCAGTAAGAGAATATATGAGCTTAGAAAAAATTTCCAACCGTATTACTTTTCAAAAAAAAAAGTCCAAAACCCATTTTCTAACATGGAGAAGAATGAATAAGAAATATGAGACTTCAAACTTCCATGATAAATAAATTTGCATGAAAAAAAAATCATTATAGAAAAACTGATCTTTCAACAATGAATGAAAAATATCAAATCAGATTTAGAAAATAAAAACCAGATTCCTATTGACACACATATTGGGCTTGTTTGGATAATCCGTTGGGAGAACGATTACAGATTTTGAGGTAAATATATGAGAGAAAATTTGTCTCGGTAAACGTAGGAATGGATTTTGGGAAGGTAAATGGCCTCCCCAAACAAGCCCATTATGTATTTGGGCAACAGAGGACAACCTACTAGACAAGAAAGAAGGTAAAGATGCAGAGTGGAAGGAGGCACAACGCTGAACTCAAACAATCATGGTAAGATGCAGGAGGAGAGTGTTGGTGGGAATGATTATCTTAAGAATAAACGAGAAGCGATGAAAAAAAGTTGTGCATGATATTTTTAAGGTGTAGACAATACTTTCTTTTAAGTTTAATTTGTTATCACCTATTATTAACATATAGAATGCAAGTTGGGGTTAACCTCTGAGTTTCCTTTATGATACAATAAAGACCACTGAGTGCGGATTGCACCTGCAACATTCAAGTTAAAATATTCAACTCAGACCAATTAACCTACTAGAAGGATGCTTTTTTCCATTGCCAATCTTAATTCCTACTCCTCTTTTAAATTTATCCCACACAATGTAGATGCCTTTCCACTCCCTCATACAGTTCTTGAGACCCAAAATTTTGTTTCTTTTTATGATTGCATAGGTTTGGAAGAATTTGCTATTTCTGTCCTCACACGTTAACCAATCACATCTAGAATTTTGAAACACCAGAAGCTCTTTTTGATCAAGTACCTTGTTATATTCTGACGACAACTTTTTCTCTTTTTGTTCTAAACTAGAGTGTAATCCCCCGGGCGATACGCGAGAAAATTTCACTTCATGATATTTAAAAAAAGATATCATATTTCACTTCCGGTTGTAAGATTTTTACACTCTCTTAATTCTACGAAGCAAGAGATTCTTCCTGGATTGAAACTTACCCAACCTGTGTCTATTCCATTGCTAGGCATCTTTCGCAAAGCAAACGACTTTATCATTCCATTTTCTTTCTCTTAATGGAAATTCTATTAATATGTGCAGTTAACAGTGATAATTTGAAAAAAAAACTATAAATTGATAATGATATTTTATGACCAAATTAAACCCCTTACATACCTCATTTGTTTCGCCTAAGAGGGAGTAGTTGATTTCATTCAAGTGACAATCAATGAAATGAGCTCTCAGTTGAGGGGATCCACGTCCGATCAATAAACTTGGGTCTTTAGTTAGACCAAAGGAGGGAAAAAACTTGGGTCATTTGGAAGTGAAGTTGTTAATTTTTTTTATTCTAAGCACAAGCTAACTATGATTATGTTCAAAATCATATCAAACACTAAATATTAACACATTTTTCAATCCGTGGAGGGATGCAAAGAGTGGTTCAAAACTTTTTTGGGGCCCAAATTAGTTTATGGGCTTGTTTGAAGAGGCCGTTTGACTCCCTAAAATCCATTCCTGCTTACCAAGACAAAATTACTCTTACATATTTATCTCAGAATCTGTGATCGTTCTCCCATCGGACTATCCAAACAAGCCCCGTATGTTTTCAATTATTCATAGTTTTACCAAGGATTGAGTTGTGTGTAGATTTTTTTTTCCCCAGTTACATGGTATAAATGAATATAAAACCAAATATAGGAAGCTTTTACGTTGATAACAAAAATAATATGTAATTTAGACTATAAAATATGGATATGTATGCATAAGTAATATTCAAATGATCTCATGCCAAAATTTTAAAAAAAAATTAGTTACTTTACTTTTCCTAAATTATCCTTTTTAATACAGAATTTATCTCTAAATCTTACATTTAGAATCGAAATGGTATCTTCTTAATTAGAATTCTGTTATCATGTAAAATACATTATATTTAAACTGGAGGGAATATTAATTAGGATTAAGGTGCATCTAGCACTCTAAATAATTTTTTTCATGTGTATCTAACATAATAAAGTATTTTTTTCATACGCATCCAACACCATAAAGTATTTTTTATACCTTGATGTTGGATGCACTAACAAATATTTTTGAATTAAGGTGCTTGATGTACTGAAAAAAATATGTTAAGGTGTTGGAATCACCTAGAAAAATAATTTAAAGTGATGGATATATTACAAAGTACTTTAGATGCTCGACACACATAAAAAAAATACTTTATCATGTTTGATGCATCTTAACCCTGCATATTTATGCACTTTCATTGCCCTTACAAGATGTTCTTTCTAAAAAAACAGAGACTTGCAAATTTAATTCCTAAACCATGAAATTTATTACCCCTCTCATCCTTAACATAGAATACACTTTATAATTCAATTTCATAATTTAATTGAATTTTATATTAAAGACATGAACAAGTACAAAAGGTTCGGTTGAAATTAAAAAAGTGGTTTTTAGCCAATAGTGTGTCCGTATGGGAATGCAGTAGAGAAGTACTTTTACGCAAATTGAGGTAAATATATGAAGGAGATTATCTCGTTTTACGGAAAAACACTGTTGAACGTGCGTTTGACTTTTCCAAATGCTCTAACAAACAAGCTCAGTGTGAACCATGATTAGCTAAAACAAAAAAAAAAATGTTGGCATAAAGTGCTATTGTGTGCGTGTGGTTGTGTGTGTATATAAACTTTGCCTCTTACCTTGATTTGTGAAATCTAAGTTCATGTCTTTCTCATCCCACTTGATAACCAAAGCCAATGACTTGATTAACTGACGGTGGATCTGTGTCAAATCTCTACACCAAATCAGGTAAAAGACAGAGTTACCTAGTCATTGGCAGATATAAAACTAATTAATTCACTTTCAAATCATAATAATAGAATTTGGTTAAAAAAAACATTCCTAATCATTGACGTTTATCCCACACATCTTTCTTACCGATATAGAAAAAGACAGCATCCGTCTACTGTATAACACACACACACACACTCTTTTCTTTGTTTTTAATTTTTCTTACTCTTTCTAACCATACATATGATAGATATATATACATTACTAATTTGTAGTGTTCAAAAAAGTTATTGAAAATGTACTTAAGGTCTTTAAGCGGGTTTAACTCATCTTTAATGGATACAACTCTCTTTAATTTGCATGCAACATATCTTGTGTGCAAATATCTTCTACTTTGCCGATGAAATGGGACATACGCACTCATCTCTAGCAGTGCTACTCTTCTTGAGTTGTGTGTAACTTATTTTGAATTGTGAAAAAATCCTCAAAATGGAAGGCATTTGCACAAAGTTAAATATATATTATACACGGTGAAAGAATTTTGCCGACTTAATGACCTTGGTCATTATACAAATTTTAGATATTTTGGGCAATTAGTTAAGTTGGTATTTGTAAAAAAATGTGTTGGTTTCCAAAGCATCCCTTTTAATATTTTGCATAGGTAACTGTTCCATTAGTTAAAAAAATCCCCTATGCGCAAACAATTATAAAAAATTATAAATATACAAGACAAACTGGATTGTAAATTTACATTTAACACCAAAACAAACTTCTCTTATAGCTTTTACCTACCTTTTAAAAGATTGGATGAAGTATTATACAATATGAAACATACCTAATTTGAAGAGTTCATTGTGCAAATAATTTGACATATCATTTTTACCTAAAGAGAACTGAGTAGCTAGTTCATTATATCAAGCAAGATTAGACTTCTATTGCCAAAAACACAGAACAGGAAATGAATGTAATAGAAGCAACATTC
>JANTPZ010095847.1:0-10454 GCA_025593235.1 Vachellia pachyceras | reverse complement strand
TGATCCAAAAGATCTAAACCCAGCACCAAATTCTGAAGTCCATATCCATAAAAAATAAATAAAATAGAATAAATTTAAAATATTAAATGTATTATATAAATATATTTTAAATATATTAATTATTATAATTATATTAATTATTAATAATATATTAAAATATATAATAATAAAAAAATGGATGGGGACTCGGTGCATGGCGGGCACCCTGCACTGAAACCGGTTCCGATACGAGGGAGATTGATGAACGCTGATTAAGAGGAAGGGGTTTTTTTTTTAATTGGAATTCTTCTACGACGCATAGCCTTTATTTTCCTGCTGTCTTATTTCAATCGTCCAAACCCCTCTAGTTATTTACCAGCACATCTAATGACCTTTTTAAGTTCTTTCGAATCATCACAAGTAATTTTTTATTATTTCTTTTCAATAGATATCACTTCAACTCTTCTGTGTGTATGTTCATTACGAATTTTATATTTTCTTATACACAATGATGTACATTCACCTATCTCACCGTCATCATCTTGACTACCTTCACATGTGCTTATGCTAATCTTTTTCAAGTCTAACATTCTAATGCCATATGACATGACTGGTTTTATCGTAGTGTAGTTGTGATGAGATTTTCTTTTACCTAGTTAGATTCAAACACCATTACACTTTTTAATTGTTACAAATATCAAACACTATACCGATTGTCCATCATCCAAATTGTAGTTCTTGCTCTCTTCTCTGAACTTTTTCCATCCATGCCTTTCTTTTAATACGTTCTTCCTTCTTTTTCAGCTTTGAATTTTCAGATTTTCAAATAATTTAAAGAAAGTTAAAAACAAATTGAGTTGACTATCCCTCGTAGAATGAGAATACTTGGTTATGCAAAATTTGAACTTTCACCCAATAATGTTTGAAAAGGATACTAAAACTTGCCACACAATCTTATCTGATATGTTCCTTCCACATTAATTCAATGCAAGCAAAATTTCACTCCTAGAGTGCTTTCTACAAAAATCATATCCATACTTCTGGTCTTATTTTGCTTTATATTCTATATTCTAATGTCAAGAACTTGGATTTAGTAAGAGGTGTTAAGATTCATTCAAGTCATACAAATTTATGGCTAATATGGACTCCAACACAACTTATTAAATCAACCTACTAAATCATAACCCCTCAAGCCTATTCTACATCAAGTAAAGAAATAGATTATACTCATTCTGATCCTTAATATAATATATACTTTAATGAAGAAATTAAACTAAAGTAAATTTTATATTAGAAACCGGAGAGAGCACATTCTCTATGGAAGACGGCTTTATGAACTACAAAGATCTCTTTATGAAGCATGAGTTCCCACTTAATGCAAGCTTTGAGACTAGCAAAACTTCTGAACACCATCCCACTGCACACCTTCTTCCCAATTGGTTAGGTTGTGTAGTTTTTTATGTTAGCACAGATCAGCCTACACATCTCAGAGACTTGGCTAGTTACAAAACTTATCCATCAGCATTTAAAGAAAGAAAGAAAGAAAGATGGCAATGCAAAAAAAAGGAAAATTGATTTGCCATTTTCCACTTTCTACCTCATCAACAATGATGAGTTCCTAATATCTCCCAATGGTGATCGTTTCAGAGCGCATGATGTGACGTTGCCGCGATTGCCATGAAATCTTCTTTCCTTGTCTCTCGCGACCTCGTTCTGCTTGCACTTTGCCATGCTGTGACTGTTTTCTTTTGTGCAACAGACCACGATTCGCTTCTCCAGCTCGTTTTGTGTATCCGACAAATTCGGAGGACATTTTGTCCTCTGGACTTCTGCATTTTGGTCTTTCTTCAACATCTCAAGTTCATGTCGTAGTAGAGACATTTTGGCTTCAAGCTCATTAGTTTTACCTTCAGATGAGAGAGCTCTCTGTCTCCACTCTTGCACCTACGAAAAAGGAAGAGATACAAAATTAATAACAAGACAATTTTAACTCTTTCAAAAAAAGAAATTCCATGTTATGCTTTCATTGGAGAACCTATAAGAAACACCTACATAATTTTACTCAATTCAATTCTGGTTATAATCACTCTCAAACTCCTCACAAAAATAAAATGCTTCCATGACTATTATAATGCAGTTCTGAAGCCAGTCATATCCAGTCATGAATTGTATTGCCTCAATAAAAAAGAAAAGAAAAGGGAAAAAGAACTTCAGGGATAAGTAAGAAATGGCAAAACATAAAAGAATTGAAAACAATAAAATGCATTTTACCGCATTGTATAGGGTCTGGATTTGATAATCCGAATTAAGGGCTCTGTCTTCCCAAAAATCCCGGGAAGCCTGCAATTCCTCCATCTCTTCCCTCACTTGACCTAGCATCTCCTGCATTAGGGACCATTGCTCTGTCTCAGCTCTAACTTGCTCTACAACTCTTTGTACAACTGCCTTACATTGCCCTGAGCAAATGTTCCCTTCACCACCGGCTTTTTCCTGCAATTCCAACTCAGTTAGAATTCCTTCACTCTACTGAGTCAATCGCTGAATATTTACACTTGAAAATAGAATGAAAACTATTGCTTTGATCACTAAATATATCCTTCAGTCATACGATAGTACTGGCCAATGGTAACAAGAATTTACCTGGTGGGGTACTCTGATAAGAGATGATAAATCTGGACAATCCAATCTATTGGAACTTGAAGTTGAACTTGGAAGAGAACTGTTGGTTGTGAAGTGCATTGAATTATACTCTTCCTCCATGCTCTGTAATAGTATTCCTTTTGACAATCCCTCCATTTTCCTTCTCAGAATCTCAACCTGTAACAATTGAGGGGCCAATTTGTCATTTGTCAGTTTTTTTAAACTTTTTTGCCCTTTTTCATTGGTTTGAAAAGAGTTTAAAATTCTAATGGGAGACAAATACGTTCCCTCTCTTACTTACGTTTAATTTTCCACTTGTAACAATGCCGTTGTCATCCTCTCTGCTACAAGTTTTGATAGACATGCTTGCCTCGGCCATCTGTTGAATCCGTTTCACATGTATCTCATCTAACGATCCTTCATTCTTCTCCAGCCGCCTCTGAAGAACCGAAACTTGTCTGTCAAAATTATTGTTCTTCCTAGCCTCCTGTTCCTTAGCTCCTGATCTCCTTTGCAATTTCTCAAGTTTCTCTGTCAGCTCTTGGATCTCTTCCGCCAACACCATATCAACATCCTTTCCTTCACAGATCTTGATTCTTCCCTAAATTCCATTTTGCATGTTAAAAATAAGATTAGTATCAGAATCATGCAAGAAGGCAATTGAACTCATAGAACTCTGAGAAATTAACAGTATCTAGTTAGTATGCAGAAGCCAGTTGGTACAACAATTCAATTACAGAAGCATCAGCTGGACAAGTTACTATCTTCTTGCTAAGAAAATCCCAGAAAGCGAAGAAGAAATTCAAATCAATTGTTCTACTTTCAAATTATAACCCACAAAGGTAAACCAATAAATGCTTTTTGAGCAAAAGCTTCAACAGACAATACTATACACGGTATTCATACTATAACTTAAGAGACTAGCATTATATTTCAAACTACCATAAGCTTATCATTAACTTAAACCAATTTC
The DNA here is from genome assembly GCA_025593235.1 of Vachellia pachyceras. Classification (NCBI taxonomy): domain Eukaryota; kingdom Viridiplantae; phylum Streptophyta; class Magnoliopsida; order Fabales; family Fabaceae; genus Vachellia; species Vachellia pachyceras. The sequence goes on along the minus strand of JANTPZ010095847.1, from coordinate 6,862 downwards.
TTAATTTGACAGAACTCAGAAGAAAAGAGACGAACAACTCATGTTAGTCCTTCAAACCTTAAAATGCTTTCTATGTTATCCTACACTCATTCAGATATTAGGGCCAAACCTTATATTACGAACTTGGTGACTTATGGCTTACCCCGGACACTTAACTCATAGTCACGCCTCATAAATGAGCAATCAGATAGGTAGGTTTGGAGTTAAAACTTTGGATGCAGATAGAATCAAAGGCAGCATTAAAAGCTAGATTGTACTGAAGGAACAAAAGGGAATGAAAAAGAGGGTACTAACGGAAACAAGAGTCTCAAGTGCAGATTTCAGAGTTCTCTCCATCTTAGCTCGAGTTCTATGAAACTTCTTGATGACAATCCCCTTCTCCATTCTCAACAAATTACACTCAGCCCTCAACATCTCCGCCTGAAACCTCCATTTCTCTTCCTCTAAACCTAACCCACCACCGCCAAGAACACCATTACTCTCTCTGCTTTCAACTCTCTCCCTCCTCATCTCACTCCCCCCACTGTAATCTAACACCACTATCGGAACATTTCGAGCCAATTGACGCTCTTGATCAAATAAAGTCTCCAACTTCCCCTTACACTCCCTCCGGAGGGGCTCGCCGGAATTGAGTTTTCCCACAGGTGGCTTGGTGGTGGTTCTCCGGCGAGGCCGACGAGGCCGGCGAGGCAAGTGGAGGATTCTGGGGGTGGGAGGAGGAGGTGGGTAATGCCCTGATTTGGGTTTTCTTGACGCCGGAATTGACATTTTCATGCAATGAAGAACGAAAATTGAATGGGTTGGTGTTGAATTGAAATGAAGAGGAAGAGATATTATATGGAGAAGGGGGTGGGGACGGGGGGAGAGAGAGGGGAGCTGGAGGAGTAAAGGGTACAGGCGTGCAACCTCGTGAACAGAGCAATAACAGGGATTTCAAATGAAAGCTGTAGAGCCAGTGTGTTTGCTGGTTGGGTATTTACTATTTCCCAACGAACTCCGATCCTGTTTGTTTCATGGGAATTTGAACAAGTTTTGGACTCATTCCTTGTTTCTTTGTTATCCCCAAAATGTCCTCCTCATCTTTTCTAATTCCAATTAATATTAATTCTTAAGCTAACATCTTATAAATTAATTTCAAAATATTTATATTTATTTTTAGAATTAATTTATAAGTTTATATATCATTTAATGATATAAATAAATATTTTTAAAAGATAATGTAATATATGTTATAATTAAATTATTTATTTATTTTCTTTAATCTCTTTAAAGTAATAAATGTGTTTTATATTAAAGATAAGATATACTATTTTTTCTGGAAAAAAGAGAGCTACTATTTTAATAATTACGAGTTAAATGTATAAATAAAATTATCTCATTTTACGGAAAAAACACTGTTGAACATGCATTTAGGGTTTTAAAAGCTTTTTCAAATACCCCAATATAAGTAATGGGAAGAATAAACATATATTTTTGTGTTAAAAAAACTATGGGAAAATGAGCTACAGGTCCCAAGCAAGGGATTTTACCATCAAATGGTCCCAAAGATTCAAAAAACTATTAAAAGGTCCCAATTTGGGACCTTTTAATAGTTTTTTGAATCTTTAGGATCATTTGATGGTTAAGTCCCTTGTCTGGGACCTGAAACTCATTTTCCCAAAAACTATTTTCTATTTTTCTCCAATAAACATAGCATATAGAGTATGGGTGTGCATAATTAGATTGGATCGGTATTATCTTAGCACATACCTGGCCTAAGGTCGATGGCTATATAAACAGCCTGATATTTAAAATGTTCAATCCAAGCTTAATTAGCCCTAACCAAAATATTAAGAAAATTCATATGATAAAATAATTAATGTTGAATAAAAAATTTATAATATATCAGATCGGGTTAGACTATAGTGTCTGACCGACCGACCCAAATAACTTGGATAAGATCAAACTGTCTAGGTTTTTATAATTAATATATTGTGATAACCCAGTCATATTCCATAACTATTATGCGAAAGAAAAATTTAATATAATTATTTTTATATATTAGAATTTAATGATATTGTATCAATACTTAATCCTAGAATCACTGTATAATTTGATGATTCAATATTTTCAATTAACCAAAACTTACAACGTTAAGGTTTTAGGATTAAAAACATATTTTTAAAATTTGAATAACCAAATTGAAACTTATTAGAAATCTAAAGAATAAAATATATGCTTTAGCTAAAAATTTATTATAGGAAGAGATAAGAGAGTGAGATACAAAGTTCTGCAATGTTTTTTCTAAATATGTACTTAGCTGAGTGATGAAAATGGGGTTAAGTAACATTTTTGTTAGGAAAATATACATATTCGAGTACTAAGTATCCAGAAGTTTTCTTGGGACTATATTCACCCGGAAGATTATAAAATGTAGCATTTTTCACCTAGAGCAACGGATCTTTAATGGACATTTATCTTCATTTGAATAAAGTATGTGTTATTTGAATAAAAACCTCATCTTCAGCGTAAAACTCATTCATATTGAAATTTCATTATTCAAATAAGAAAATCGTTCATTCAAATAAGCTTCTAAATTAAGTATAAAGTCAAATTCAAATAGATTTAACTTCTTCGTTTCATCTCTAAATTTGTCAAATGACCTATTGTTAAAAAGCCCTTTGAGTCCACTTTCAAATGAAAGATGCTAAGTTTTATAAACTTCTGGGGTCAATCCGATCTGAAGAAAACTTCCGGATACTCAGTACTCTAACGTGTATACTTCGACAGTAAAAATGCTACTTAACCCATGAAAATATCAAAATCCTTGTCACTTGTGTTACATTGAATTAGTAAGATGCAAGGTTAGTCAAACTAATTATGCATTAATGATGTGCTCTTTGATTGGTACTAATAAATAATAAAGTAATAATGCAATCAATTGAATTAATGATGTGCTTTAATTAATAATTTTGTATCACAACAAGTGGTCAGAATTTAATGGACAATAACTACACTGGAGGTCCTGGCTTTCCGCTTAAGGAAACAAATCAAATTAACTATTTTTTATAAATTCAAATGTTCACCTAATTTTTATCCTTCTCTTAATTACGATCCCTTGGGGTCCTGTCCTATGTATATATTAATTGGGCAAATTGTATAAGGCGTTTTTGGTCATTTTGAAGAATTGTTTGATAGTTTAAGAAGGATAAAATATTTTTCTCCCATATATATACATACATACACACACCATATTTAATAAGAACATTGGGAAAAGTATCAAAAATTAATATGATATTGAAGATTAGTGTAATTTAAATAGGTAATTTAAAAAAATCACTTCAATTTTACAACAAATTTATTGCTTTTAACAGCTTTTATTCATGTGTATTAATTAGTTAGACATGCTTCATATTTTAGATCAAAAGTAATGCTCCTATTGATGGGGTTAAGTTTAGAGTAAGGGTTAATACCTCTAAACTTCAGTGAATCAAAGTTCAAATTATGCAGAAAAATGTATTAGCATTTAACGTTCGATAGTACTTCTTCGAACATAATTATCTTCAATATAATGATACATGTGTTCAGTAAAAAGAAAGTACTACTTACTCCAATGTTAATATACAAGATATTTTTTGAGTGGTGCTATGTTTTTAATTTTAGATATTTTGTAAAGAAAAATGATTCCTTAATTATTTTATTTCAAAAATATCTTTAATTAATTACATGTGAGTTAACTGAAGGTTAGGATTGAATGAAACATATTTTTGGAAGTTTACATTCCTTCTCGTCTCAAATACAGAACGTTTTATAGAATAAATTATTTATTCATATATTTGTTATTCATGAACTTATCTGAAAACTTCAGAAGTCCGTTTAAAAATAGTTTTTACTGGATTTAAAGTAAAAACTATATTTTAAATAATAGATTTTGTGAGAATGACTTTTATGTATTTCGAGGCAAAACCTAAATTTTGAAAAGTGATTGTGTTTATGAAGTTATTGGTTTTTACGTAGTTTGAGATAAAAAATTAAGTATGAAAGAGAAAGAAAGAGAAAATTTATTATGAGAGAATATGTGATTTAACAAAAAATAACATTTTTAAAACTTAGATTTTAAAAAAATGTAAATACTTAAACATAACATAGATTTTAAGGTAAAACATAAATTTTGAAATGTGACCTCAAACTGACCCTAAATCTTACCCATGTTACAATTTATTAGAAGAAGACTTAAATTTTAATGTGAAATTTCTATATGCTCTTAAATAAAATTAAAAAAATCATTTTCAAACAAAACTCACGAGGCAATGACTCATCCATTGTTCCAATAAACTAATATTATAGTTTGAATTAAAGTGAGTAATTTAAAAAAAATCAAGGTTTGTGTGTATTTAATGTTCATTGGTTCATGGAATTCAAATTTTTGGCTGACTTGGGTCATTTAATGGGTAATAACTAATAATTAAAGATTTTGAAGTTGATTTTTTTAATATAAAGAAATAATTGTCAGCGCATGTTTTTTGGGGAGTCACACGTACCAATGTGATCTGTCATTCTTCACTCGTTAAAGACATTATTTATTTATTAATTATTATGGCTCCGTACTGTGCCGCTTAAGGTTGTTTCCTTTTGATAATTTGAATTCTTTTCCTCGTTCCTATGCATCATTTTCAAATTTTAGGATAAATTTTAAATAAAAAAATTAATGAATACAGTATCTTACATATTAATAAAATTCTATCAGATTCTAACAGTAACTGGTTTGATTGTTATTAATAAACCTCACCTGTAATCAATAACAACCAAATCATCTGTAGTTAGGACCTGATGGTAATTATGCAAATTTTAAGGACAGTTTGCTCATTGATAGGGTTACTTAGGATCTTATAATAAATTTACCTATATTTTTCTTATCAGGTTACACACAAAATTGAAATTTATGATTTTCCATCAACAATTCAAATCTTTCAAAACCAGAGAAAACGATAAAATATTTTTTTAATTTTTCTGTTTTTCCTCTTTAATTCTTTCAGTTTTTCCTCTCGTGATCCTAACAAAGCATTAAGGCTCTTGGAAATTAAAAAGCATAAAATATATGAGAAATTTAAACACTTCCACTTGTTTCATATATATATATATATAGGATATTCTTGAGTTTTTTTCCTTAACTTCTTATGAGGTGGAGTGTTTTTTTTTTGACCTGAATGACGTGGAGTGTTTGATAGTTTTAAGAAGTGAGAAATATTTTTTTAAATTTAATAAGGTTGGTGAGAGAAAGTAAAAATTAATATAATATTTAAGTTTAATGAATATAATGTTAAAAACCACTTTAACTTATGACCAATTTAATATCTTTAATTACAAATATAAATTTAATAAAGATTACTGCAGATACTTAATACATACTGATACGAGGGGGAGTATATTGTAAAAATGAAGGTTAAATTGCATCAAATACGTAAAAGTATTTTCTTCAATAGCACTTAAATCACCAAATATGTTAAATTTTTTTATGATTCAATATCCTAAAGTGTTTTTAAGTATCGCAAAGTATATTAAATTTAGGGTACTCATTACTAAGAAGAAAATATTTTTAAAGACAAAAATTGCAATAATAATTTTTAAAAATACTGAGCAACGTTAAAAAAAATATTTTATAGCGTTGAAAACATAAACGATTATTATTTTGAAATATTGTTATTGAAAGCCAACTTTAAAACGTTGAATCAATGGAGGAAATAAAGACATGTAGAGATGCAATTAGACGTTAATATGTTTGTTTGAGAATGCCGTTTTTCAAACGGTGCATGTAAGTCAAAATAAAATAATCTTGAAATCTGTAAAAAAACATCTCAAAATTTATTAAAATCATCTAGAAATCCATAAAACCATATTAAAATCCATAAAATACCTCAAAATCTGTAAACATATTTATCCCAATGAACTTTCTAAACACATGTGATAAATTACATGCAAATGGCTTATCTGTACATGCAAAGTGACATTATTTATTTTACACTTAAAATGGAGCAATGAACGGATGTATCAGTCAGTCAGTGTGAGTCAGAAAAAAAAAATTCAGCAATTATATTAAAAAAATGGTGTGAGTATGAGTGAGATTCTCTGCTTGGGCTTCCCAAAAATAATTTTTTTTAAAAAAAGCTCTTTCTAATTTGTGGCTATTATTTCATTATTATGTCAGCAATTATATTAAAAAAATGGTGTGAGTATGAGTGAGATTAGCTTCCCAAAATATTTTTTTAAAAAAAAAAAAGCTCTTTCTAATGTGTGGCTATTATTTCATTATTACTCATGACCTCTTCACCCAACAAGAAGGGTTGAAACTAACGGAAGAAATTAATTTCTTATAATATACTGAAGAAAGATTTGAATCCTGATTGGAAGTATCATCATAATTAATATTTGACAGTATCTCGAAAAGAGTTGGCTCAAATAGAATGAGGATACCTATATTTAGCAAAAGAATCCTGATCTCTTCAATTAATGGGTTGAGTCAAACAAAAGGTTAATTCCTTTTAATGTAACATGATAAAGCAGAATTAAAATCTCAGTTGAGAAATATGCACATATTTAATATTAAATAGACCCTAAAACAGAATTGATTCCAATCAAAAGATATACATACTTTTGAGGGGAAAAGGAAGATATAATATCAAATAAATATCAAAGACTTGACAATGCGTCTTAATAACTTATCAATGACAAATGAAAAAGACTCATTGATAAGTCGTTTGGTTGAAACTTAATTGTAATTTTCCATGAAAAAACCGTTAGCTCCTCTCATCCCAAGCTTTCCTTTAGAAATGGTGTATGTTTGGGGAGAACTTCTTCCCAACGGTGCAACAAGCCAAGACTAAAT
>JANTPZ010095846.1:0-13299 GCA_025593235.1 Vachellia pachyceras | reverse complement strand
TAGCTGCGGGAACCCAAGTGCTCTTGACGTGGGTTTGGCACTGAAACCCTCGGCTCTTACAGCAAGTTCTGCATCTGAGATGTGCACAGTCCTTCTTAGCTTGGTTCCCACAATCCTGACAATTCATGCCACCTCCTAGGCCTCCAGACCTCATGACCGTGAATCCGAACCTGGTAGAGTCGTCAGAGACGACGTCGTCGTTGGGGGAGTTTCTGCGACTAGGACCCGCCCCAAACGAGTAGTAGTTGCTCAAGTTGTGCTGCGGCTGATAGGACTGTGGCCATATCTCGAATCCCTTGTTGTAGATCTCCTCGTTCCTGAACAAGAATAGGTTGTTGCTGTTGTTGTTATCTTGTTTCTCTTCTTCTTGTTTGTTCTGTGGGCCTAGAGAGAAGAAGCCAGCCATTTGTTGCACCCACAAGCTGAAACAGTGTCCAACTGAGGCATACAATCCATAGCAGAGAAGTTTCCCCGAATCTTAATATAATTTTCAAAGATCTGAGTACAGCTGTAATTTTTGGGTTGGGGGGGAGGGAATGGGTTTGATCTGGGGTTGGTTTGGTTAATATTTGACCCGAATCCTTTTGTTGCTTTATGTGTTTCCTTTTTTTTTTTTTATCTCGCAGCTTCTGACTGTTTAGGAGTTGTGGTGGGGGCGTCTCAAGTCTCAAGTATGATCTTCTGGCTCTGGTTCTGGTTGTGGTTGGGATTTTTGCAGCTTTTGAAGAGGAACTGCAGTTTGAAAGAGAGAATTAAAGAAAATTAAGGATAAAAAGGACGGAGCATAGGGAGGGAGGGGAAGGTAGTGTTGATGTTGCCCAATTCTGTTCGCCGTTGGAAGCAATTATAGCACGGAATTAGAGTCTCTGCGACGCCGCCATGGTAACCGCACCCATCCACTCTTTTTTTTTTTTTTGCCAACAAGATAAACTATACAAATTACAATAAACTCTCATTTATGGTCACCAACCCATCATCATCATCATCTCTCTCTCTCTCTGCGCAATCACTCGTTCACTCGTATATTACTACATACGCCCGCTGGGTTTTGTTGCTGTGAAGGGATGGTGGGTATTGTGTCTCAGACTTGGGCAGAATGTTGTGTTACCTATGTAGTGAGAGAGAGAGAAAGAGGGCGATCAATGGATGGAGAGAGTGGGTGTGGGGGGAACATGGAAATCTATCACAGGCCACTTCACTACAGTTGTCTTTCAGTTCAATTCAATCTCAGCCGGGATGGGTGAATCCGAGTCTTGTTTTGACCATCCAATGGACGCCGTTGATCCACATGTCAGGACTAGAGCTTTTCCTTATTCGTCCTCACACCGGAAAACCCGCTAGTACTTTCTCTGACCGTCCCTATAATTAAGACTGTATTCTTCCGATTTTTAACGTCTATGAAGCAATCTCCCCAGAGTGGAAAAACGCCACTCACATGCACCTGCGTACCGCATTTTCTCACGGGCGTCTCCATCGCCGCTCAATTCTTGCCCCACGATCCGACGGCTCCCACTCGTCATAGCCATTGTAACTGAGGTCTCTCTACTCGCTTCCCTTTTTTACTATAATCTGGAAAAACCAAATTGTTTATACAACTAAATGCGGTTAATCTCGGGCCTAGTGTATTGTCACCTGACCCAGTTCCCTGCATTCTTGGGTTTACCTTTCTATATTTCCTATTCCCTACCCTCATGCCTCGTATTCCACTCAAAATTCTTCCAGTAATCATTACCGGATTGACTTGCAATTTCACATAAACACTTCTTTATTCCTTGATTTATTTTACGGTCTAACAATTGAATTTAAAAAAAAAAAACTTTCTGCCACGGGTCAACACCTATACGTCAAATTCGGCTTTCTTTCACTTCACACAAGGCAGGAAACAGTGACGGTTTCGTCGTCTACGTGATACACTGAACTTCATTCGTTCACTTCATATTAACCATCTGTTGACTTAATTAAAATCAAAGGATTGCGTGGATTCGCGATTAGTTGGAGTATCATGTGAGTGTGGGGAATATTTATATATATATAAGACTTGTTTCTTTCCCTCCTCCATCTTGGCGTTTTCAAAGGATATAACCGACGAGATTATCGATGATTCGATGTCAGTGTTTTCTGTGGTTTTCAAAGATGCTACCAGTGCTGCCCCTGCCTGAGGTGTATTATAAAAATCACATCCATTCTAGACCCTACATTATCATAAATTAAACCCTTCACAGAATGTGTGATTTTTACATTCAATTACGATGATTGCCATAATGAGCGGTTCTCAGTAAAATGTTAAACCTCGTAGTTGCTTCCTTCATGATTTCTCCTCATTCACATCAACCATGGAAAAGCACATCTGATACAATCATACAACACATGTAATTATACAATTTTGACATTATTATATTATTAGTGGTGGCAGTAACAGTACTTACTACTACGCTTCCTTTTTGAATGAATCCTGGTACAATGCGGCCTGCAAATGATCTTATATTAGCTGAACACTCATCATGACGTGGTTTTTTTCCCTCACATCATGACGTGTTAATTAAACTAGAATATCCATATTCAGGCTCAAAACATTGTGAGGATTCAATGAAGTTCATTTGATTTCAGCATATTATAAGGTTTGTTGGTGGTAAACTTGCGGCATTCCAACGCCTATGCATATGTGAGGTATCTAACAACCCATGGTGAATGAGCTATTTGTATCATTAGTAGTCAATGTATATGTTTGAGAAACACTTCTTCCCAACAGTATACGCGGGTCAAAATAAAATCATCTCGAAAGCTGTAACGCATTTCTCTCAGAGGATTCTGCAAACATACAATATTCTGCATCAAGGGTACGTAATTCGTTCATTGGACTGTGTTTACGCATATGAACAGTAAACGCAACAGTTGACGACACACCAGGTGCCCTGACAATCATGGATTTGAAGAAAGAGGCTGGCAGTCAATGCCCATAGGTCCTAATTCCGCGCCTGGACATATAAAATTGTTAATATTAAACACGAACACAGTGCTTACGCTAGGATAAAATGGAGACAGGTGGAGCAGGCATGCATGGCTTTGCATCTGAAATCAGTAATCAATTACAGATTATAATTAAACTGAAGGTGGTGCGTTGGCACGGTGAGAGAGAGAGAGATTAATCAAAAGACAAATTTAATGTTTTGAACGCCGAATTTCTAGAAGTGAAGGGCTGGAACGTAGAGTAGGAGGCAGAGAATTATAAGTGTGGGAGTGGTCAATTTACAATGAGGGGTGAACAGCCCCGAGCTAGCTGTCAAAGTGGAAAGTGAGAGGCTGCAAAAAAATTGTAAGTATTAGAGTGGGATTGAATTGGTGTTGTCGTTGTTTTGTGTTAAGGAATCCATCACAGTGTTAAATAAGGGCATCACGTGAAGGCGCCCCAAACCTATATCTAATGAACAAGGCGCCACTAATAATTGGCCCTCCATTATACTCTCATTAAAAACAGGCCACGGCACCACCTAAGCTTCCCAGGCCACTGCCCGTACACTGTCCTTCTTCCTTCCCATTCCTCCTTTTCCTCTATCCCCCAATTATCTCCCTCCCTTTTTTAATTCCCAGTCAGGGGGCCCGAGAAAACAAATCTGCCTCCCTCTGCCCTTGGACTCCCCAACATCCCCTCTCTCAACCGTCATTGACTTCCTTCTTCTTCATCAAGTCCGATCATGATTGCGCCAATTAGTGGACGCCCCAAATGCAAATCATTCTGCGCTCATTCGCTGTGTGACCCGTCAAACTGACCTTCCTTTTGACTTCTTCCAGTCAAACCGCATAGGTTCCACCGATCGGTTCCACTTAATCCAGAATTTGATGGGCACGCCTCACCGAAACAAGCCGAGTTAATCATGAATACGGTGGGGAGAAGGGGGAAAAATTGCACGATAGATAACTGGCCATCGGAGGTGAGGTGGGAAAAGGATCGTGATTATGATATACTAGCTAGGCACACTTGAGTCTCGATCAATTTGGTGTTTGATCCATATGGTTCGTGATGGGAGTGGCAGCATGAGAAATTAAATGAGGAGACGCCACCTTGCCTTTTCATGAATTCAAATTTCAAGCATGATTGGAATTTAGACCGATTCCTTGGTCGGTTTGGGCTGGCCCAACAATGTAACTTATTTTAATCAGCCATCATTGTCCAGTGATTTTCCAGGACTACACTCCCACAGTGGCGGTGGGTGGGAGTATAGCTCTACGCAGTACGGGGGCCCCCGGGCTGGGGCTCCTTCTCGCCACCGCGAATTTTTCCGTAGTTTGGAACCTATCAATCTGAATACACCAGCTGCGTAACTTGAGGACGTCCGCTTCATGGATTAGTCGTATGCTACTTATGATGGGTTTTTAAAAAGACACATGAGTTCGGTGGAGTATTCTAAAGAATTGCGGAAGTGCACTTGAATCTATGGATGTGATTGTTGAAATAAGCAGATCAATCAAGTTATCATTAGGGGAAAAAATGAGTTATCTGCATATGGGAAAGTAAGATGACAATTATGATAACCCTATATATCATAGGGATCATAACTCTATCTATAAATGACCAAGTATTTAGAACCTCAATATATATATATATATGAGTCTATGACACCTAATGAAATTCAATTAATTCTTTAAATCTAAATAGATCACTTTATAAATTGTGTCAGGACAATAAATAATGGCACAACAAGTATAATATGTCGCTCATTGTTGGATTATTCTAACAACTTATTTATTGAGACGCCTTCGCTAAAATTCATTCTATAGGGTACGCGTTATTAATAAGCAGCATAACTGATGCTTTCAGACAAGTCTGTGGATAATATGTTGTGGATCCATACGCTATATTTACAGATATGCATATAGCTCGTCTCCTACTGCAAAGAAAGGGACATTGCTGTGAGATTTTTCATCTCATGAATAACGCTGCTAAAGCAAATTGTAACAAAAATTAACTCCTATTTCACTAGTAGAGGCTAGGTTCCAGTGGCAGAGAGATTAATCCTCGTAACAATATGGTGAATCATGGATGGTCTGAGTACCCACTAAAATGTACACCTACATGTTTGGATTAGTTTTTTAAAGTGATTTTACACCATTTACATGAGAGCAGTTTTATTTCAATTTATATAAAAGTGTTTTTAAAATTAATTCTGAGTGATGAATCTTTAAAGAACATCATCTTCAATTGTAAGATGCTGACATATACCGATCTATTCCCAAACCAAACTACTCTGCATTATTCAAATCCGTTACTTGTCGCTTGGGTAGCCTCTTGGTGTTTAGAAGCGTTGGTTGTTCTGTATATGGTCAAAGGGGTACGTATTTCATGCACGCTGCGTGGAGTTGGATGATGGTGAATGCAATTATTAAGGCTGCTGAATGAGTGATGCTTTGGTCGGCCTCCCACAAATTTTTACTCTCGAGCCCTGTGCTTCTTTCTTCTTTTATATTCCAAGGATTTAATTTCAACTTTTACTCACATCTCATCTTAGCCTTTTTTATTGGCTCCTCCATTTTCTCCTTTTTTTATTATTAATCCTATCATATTTTCACTCCTCTTTATCACTTCTGTTCGTTTCAGCTTCGGTCTTTATATATATCCCAGGAGAACCAAATAAACCTAGCTAGCAGCCAATGTTTGGCATTAAAAAAACACAGCGAAGAAGGAAGAAAAAGGAAAGCTTTGGAGTATAGGAGAGTCTGAAAATGGGCAATACGGTGAGATGGACCCACCAAATGTAAAAGTGTGCTCAAACAATGATGGCTGCTCAGATATAGAGGAGGGAGACCCAATTTTATGTTTATGTTATACTGTAGGTCCCTCTTTTAACTCCACAATTTGCCTTCTGCCGTCTACTTGTCATCATGTCTCGTGCGAGCCAACAACAATTCCTATTGATCTGGTCTTCAGTTCCTTCTTCTCTTTATTTTTGGGGAAAAGATACTTTCTTCTTTCAATACCATCACAAGGTACAGCAACAACTTTATCTTCCCTTCCCCCTCCCCTTTTCATCTACCTTCAAACAAATCGATTATCTATTTAAATATTCACACAATTCTAAAGCCATACCAAAGTAGGGACCGTCGTCGCTCGTCGACTTGCGTTTGATGCTGGCCGTTTCCTTAAAAGGAAAATGAATCATGATGAATTTGTACCAATGGTTCAATCTTTTTCCTATAAAACAAAACTGGCTTAATTCCTTTCATCTCTTTTCTTTTCTTTCAGCCCACTGAAGCCCAGTTGCATATCCTTTTCCACATGCCTTATTACATTCCGAGCACGTAGCTTTAAGTCTCTGACACTAGTGATCGATCTGCAAAATTAAAAAATTCTTATAAATACTGTGTGTCCGTGTTTCTCAGGTTGTGAATGCTTCTAATTAATCAATGCTTCACAATTATATATATAAACCACGACCTTTATTATGCATCCACAGTATATTCATTTATATCTGATGTTTCAGCAGCATTCTTTTTGGTTTTGGAATCACATATATAGTTCCCTGAAACACTGGAAGGAAAGAGTTAAGGTTCAAGCGCAGTCGTCGAAAGAAAGCAAAGATTTCAAAGAAACAATCAAACAACTGGCTGGATAGTATTAACACACGTTTAATTATATAACCCGCAGGTCTCAAATAAATTATGAGAACATCAGTACACGCAGGCCCGGGGACAATGTTTGGGTCATTCTTACTGTGGCCCAAACTTTGGCCCACTTTTGGTCAGAGAAAATGCTCATGAAGATGGTCCCCGGTGCCCTCAGTTGTTTTTCCTCTTCATTGCAAGTTGCTGATCTGAAATCCTAATTTCCTCTAATACGGACATAACTCCAGGCCGATATTTCATCAACAAAAATGTTTTTATAATTCTTCAACTATTAGGAAAACAGGCATTCAAAGATCAACGCTAGCCAGCATGACAGATCCCCCCAACTGGTGTGCAGATAACCTGTACCCAGAAAACGATGTATAATATAAATATTCACAACAAATGAATCATCCGTGGATCATACTAACGACGAGAACAATGTGCATGTGCGAAGTCCCTCCCTGCACAGCATGCAAATCCTACCCAGAAAACAACTACTTCATTTTCTTCCTTTAAATATTGGTCATTTTGGCCTTTTCAATTCGCCCCCTACCTCAATATCCTTCTTAGCTTGCCCTATAAAAACCTAGCATATGGACTGGGAAAAGCGCGCTTATCAACGGGCCTGTACATGAGTCTGCTATAGTCTCCCCTTTGCCACCGGCGAGCACCAATGGCTTTAAGTGAGATCGAACTTATAGTAGACACATCCACCCCCACCACCACCGTGATTACCAATAATAATACCAGCCGTAATGATAACGAAAATCACGATTCGCTCATGATGATAATCGCAAAGCGCTCGTTAATGACGTCCATAAGTTCCATCCTAACCAAACTTCATGCAGGTTATTTCAGAATAAGCCTATCCCTTGGTGGCCAAACCCTGCTATGGAAGACCTTTGCAGAACCAGGAGATCAGGAGACAGGCACGTTAGGGCACCTGCGCGACGTGTTCCACCCCACCGCTTTTCTCGTACTGTGGTCTTTCTCACTCTTTGTTCTCGTCTTACTCTCCATTCTTTACCTGTTGAGGTGCTTGTTTTACTTTAGGATGGTAAAGGCAGAGTTCTTGCATCATGTAGGGGTTAACTATCTCTTCGCTCCCTGGATCTCTTGGCTTTTATTGCTTCAAACGGCTCCGTGCGTGGCTCCGAGGACCCTTTCTTACTTGGTTCTTTGGTGGGTCTTCTCGGTGCCCGTGGTGCTGCTTGACTTGAAAATCTACGGACAATGGTTCACCAAGGGGAAGAGGTTTTTGTCCACCGTGGCGAACCCTACGAGCCAGTTATCGGTGATAGGGAACCTGGTTGGGGCACGAGCTGCGGCTCACATGGGGTGGAGAGAGAGTGCGGTTTGCTTGTTTTCGCTGGGCATGGTTCATTATCTGGTGCTCTTTGTGACGCTTTATCAGCGCTTTTCCGGCGGAGATCGCCTTCCGGTGCTGTTAAGGCCGGTTTTCTTCTTGTTCTTTGCTGCTCCAGGAGTCGCTAGCTTGGCCTGGGAATCCATTGTCGGCAATTTTGATACTGCGTCCAAGATGCTCTTCTTTTTATCCCTCTTCCTCTTCACGTCCCTGGTAATTCCTCAAACATGTATTTTTTGAATTCCGTCTCTGTTTTTTTTATTTTGTCTCCTATATATATCTATATATAATATAAATAAAGCGCACACAAAGGAAAAGAACCGTTCGTAATATTTATAACCATGGGTCCACCCATTTTAGTTTGAGTTATTCTATGGTTCGTTCCGAGAGAAATGGCCTGCTTCTGGAATTTTCTCTCGAGTACAGTGACTTTGTAACATGTACTCGTTTGGATGCGGGCAAGATTGCCCTTAAAAAAAGTGAGGAAGGAATCATTTCAATACAATCTTTACAGTTGCTTTTCCTCCTTTTAGGGGCTTGAAAACGTTTGATTCAGGGAATATATTGGGCAAGGAATTCATTTATGAAGATAATTAAATTCCAATATAACTATACACACACACATCCATATATACAGAAGAAGCATGAACATTTTAGTCAATCTAGTGGTGATCATGAAAGAAGCATAAACGAAGGAAGTCAGCAATTGTGGTCCGTCGATTAAAATTTTCGGTCACTGTAGGTATATAAGAAAATTTTCTTAGTCAGTCTAAGAAGCATATTTCACGTGGTGGGCGCTTAATCTTGTTATTTTAGACTGTGGAGCAACCGCCTTTGCATGAATGAATAAAATATTAACTGAGCAGTTTGCTTTCATTAGTTAATCTCGTTGAACAGATATGCAGGCCAATGCTGTTCAGGAGGTCAATGAGAAGATTCAACGTGGCATGGTGGGCGTATTCGTTTCCGGTGACGGTGCTGGCTATTGCGGCGACGGAATACGCATATCAAGTGAAGGGAGCCATCGCAACCTTTCTGACACTGATTCTGTCGGCTCTTTCGGTGTTGGTGTCCTTGGCCCTCACTCTCTTCACTCTCCTCAACTCTAAGATGCTTCTCCCCGACAATGACCCCATCGCCAGTTTGCTTATTCACTTACCAGCATCCCATTGAGGCTTCGACGTCTCCCATGGACCCACGCCTCTTCTATTATTCCTTTTCTTTAATTAATGTGTTCATTACACATATGCACGAACGTATGTGTGTGATTGTGCGTGTGTGGTGCGTTTTTCTTTGTATCTGTCTACATATATTGGAATATATTCCACCAGTACGTACGTAAATGCGAATTACTTGTGAAAATGAAGTCCATTGTTTATCAAAGACCTGTGTTGGCAGCATCTTGATCAGCTTGAAATATTATGGATTGACAAGAACAGGAGAGAAAGTTTAACATTAATCCTACAATGTAAAAACGATCCTTTCGTTGCAAGAAATACAAGCAAATTAATTAATATTCTAAATTGATATCAATGATCTGCGATGCTTTATATGCACGTCTAAATAGAGATGTTAGCATGAAAATAAGATAATTTAATATATCAGTGTATGGATCTAAGATCAGTATATCACCTAATAACTCGATCAACCTTATAAATTAATTTGCATTGCTTGAATGTTTAAGGAGTGGTTGGTATACCTGGACATAATTAATTAGGGTTTGTTTGTTTTCATTTCAGACCCAACCCGCTATATGCGATTGGTACGTATAATCTTAATTAGGTTTAAGGGCCAAATTTGTGCTTATGCAGAAAGATTTTGTTCATAAGTAATTTTGCCAAGAAAATTTCAAAATATAAAGCAATTTTGTCCCACTCCATTTAAAAATACCAACAAAGTAATATGCATTTCTACCCTTTAACTACATTTTATTTGATCCCTTTATAAAGTACGTAGCCCCTAAGCTATTTTCCGAAGTCAATTCCAACTTTATAAATGTATTATTCCTCCTCCTCATTTCTTCTTTACTTTCTCTTTATAAATATATAATACCTTTTTTATTGGGTAATTATAGTATTTTAAATTAAAAGGCCATATTATTTTTAAGAGTCAACTTAAGGTACATGGCATGAGGTGCCTAATACATTTACCTTGTACAATCGACTCTCAAACCAGTTTTAATCAGATAACTTTAACTTTGGGTTTTCAAAATAATTTAAAAATGTTAGTGGCAACCCCTTTCTTTTTTCCTTTGGATATGACTGTCACAGACACCTGAAAAATATCTTCACCCTTCTCCGTCCAAAAATCCTCCAGTTCACTATCCTAGTTTGTTTTGCAATCCCTTTTCAGTTTGAAACTAGATCGAGTGGAACAAGCTCGGTTACACGCAATGTAAAATTTGGGAGCAAGAACCATAAATTTGAATCAGATCTACGTAGAAAGGGGGTGCCAAATAAAAACGCAGGTCCTGCCGGAAATCGAAACCCCAAACCCCGTCCAATTACTGTAATGGCGGTGATGGACTTCTAATTACTGTAAGTCAACACATCCCCCCTGCTGCGTCCAACCTGACAAGTCCTTAATTTTATCTTCTAAGAACACTGCTTATCATATGGTAATAATATGTCATCGCAATCCCATCTTTTTTAATTTCTTCTTTTAACCGACAAGTTATCTTCACACACAGGCGCGCGCGCATACACACCCACGCATAGTAACGTACGGATGCCAAGTACAAATCCACACCAACTACTCGACCATGTATTTTATAACTACAATATCAATATCTGATTCATTTGCATATCAGAGGTATTAATTCACTCTATACTTTTCAAAAGAAAAAATATTCATCATTTGACACTTGTTTGAGCGAATTTCAGTCAAACGGGGAAAAAAGAAAAGAATTTGGGCCACTAACATTGAAGAAAATAAAAAATGCTAATGACTGCGGTTAGCATAAAGTAAGTAATGGGGTTGTATTGATAAAAATGGTTATAGTACAGCAAAATATGAGTAAATCTATATGGTTGGATAAACCAAGGATTAAAGAGTTTACGAGAGAGGGAATAAATGAATGCGTAAAAGTGCCAAATGATGTTTACAAAGTGAATAAAGCTGAAATAAATAATTTCAGGGGTGGTGGTGGTCACTGTTGGATCCTCGGATCTAACCGTCTATGCAAAATGTCAGGGATGTAGAAGATAGGAACAGCTAACCATGCCTCTGCATGGGCTTGTGGTTTGAATCCAAGGTTTGTCTAGCTCAAGTCAGCCTTTTAGACATATAACATTTATGCGTCTAATTGACTCGAATGTGTCTAATTAATTAATGAAAGGTGCGAATCATTAGGGATTTAAGTATCGAGATTGGGATCGTATAGCATACTCACATCATGTTCTTGTATGGATCAGCGAGCTTGCGCTCATGAGAAAAACTTTTAACCAAATATCTTGTAGCTTATCGGTATAGAAATTCCTCGCTGGAGTACTTTGTTTAATCCCACTTGTAAGTTACAAAAAAAAGAATAACCTTTTATATATAAAGATGTTTCTGTCATGCACGGATAGGTACCTACCATGATGCCAATGTTCTGTTTTAATTTGTTCCTCTTTATCACGGCTGTTTGTTTCTGCGTTTTGTTATATATACGTATATATACTTTTAAAGTGTGCTGCGACCTGCAATTTGGAGAGAGCAGCCACATGTGGAATTGACTTCAGCATGGCGTCACCGTAATTTAAGGGAACCGGTGTTCTTCAAAGTCGAAGCTTGGCCCTCAGCTGAAAAGTTTCCGATATTAATTTTACGTTGCATTGAATTAAGCAGGCCTCTACCCAAGTCGTTCTTGTGAAATTTATATCAGAATATCTAATCGCCTTTACTTTATCAGAACTAGTAACCACACAGTGTAAATCTTGGAATCATCTGTTTCGGATTAAAATATCGAAGTCCCAATTGGATACAACCCACAATTAATTCTTTAATGAAGTAAATAATAAATCAAGAATATCAAACTGCTGCATGGAGAATGGCAAATAACCATAAGAAAACAGGACAAATAAGGCTCAGCGTTGATTATTCTTTTGAATTGATGTGCGAATCGCACAGCATCGTTGAGTTAATATCTAATTGAATCATTTCCTCACGGCGAACTCTAAATAAAATTAGATATATCAAAATCAAAGGGATTAGGTAGAGCTCGATATGACTTTTACGACCCGGCTTGCAGATAAACTCTCGCTTTTCTTATTGCTTCTTAATAAAGCTTTAATCGCAGGGGACAAGACGGGTCGCTCTCGAAATTTTTCCGCTGCGTATGTCCACAGAGAAATGGCTGCAGAAAGAAACATTCAACTACCTTGAGATCTTTTCCTTTAAAAACAAATTCAACACAGCATTTTAAACAGATAAAACAAATCAGGACTAAAAAAACCTTTAGAAGTCAGACTGTGAAGATTAAATATATTACAAAGGTAAGGTTGGTGCGTAATGCGTATATTCATTTGACCTTTGAAAGATATGTTTGGAATTAAAATTGAAAAGAGAACCAGGAGAACAGCGAAGAGAGATCGGATTCTGGAAACGATCCTATCCTGGAAAATATATTAAACCGATTGACAGCTTCACCCACCACTTGTAGTAGTCTTGGACACCTGGCTATTTGCTTTTTGCGTCTCCGATCCTGTTCTGCTTCAATGGCAGCGTACAGTGATCCAACGTTGATGGATTCCCGCCCCTGGGAGCCTTCAAATCTTCCGTGGTGGGAAGATGAAGATGTCGAGATAGTGGTATAATAAGATAGATGTAATTAACCAGTTAGACAAGTGTTGCTGTGTACGCACCAACTCTTACTGGCGGGTTTCATATTAAGCACTTTTACACTAAAAGTTAATCAGATCCAGATTGGTTAGAGGATCTTCTCCTTTTCCTTTTCAACCATTAAATCAACATTAGAATGGTTCATGTTTCGTTTTATAGAGATTTTTTTTTTGTCTTTGTTGCAGTACTAGAGTATGTATATCAAATTTTAGCAACCTGGGTTTAATTAATTAATTTTCTTTTTATAATTTTAACATTTTGATAATAATTTTATAAAAGAATAAACATGACTAGTTCAAATATTGATCTAATTGTCATAGATAAGAAAAACGGTGAGAGTTGATTTATTTTAATGATGATTTTTAAATAAAAAAATGTTGGGAAAATTTCCATAAAAGAAGTTTGAATTGCTCAAATTCTAATTTATTGAGTAGTTGAACTTAACAAATCATTAATCATGTTATCTGATACGATTAGGGATTTAGATAATGAATCAAATTACATTGATACCT
>JANTPZ010095845.1:0-11187 GCA_025593235.1 Vachellia pachyceras | reverse complement strand
GTGCAGATTTTTCTTTTTTTTTATCGTTGATCTATCCATCAATGAGTTATTTCATACTTTTATTTATTAAATTTTGTTGAATCTTTTTTTTTTTTTTTACTTTTGCTAGAATAGGTGGCAGAGGAGGCTGTCAGAGAACAAAAACCCTCCTAAACGTAGCCAATTAATTGCCGCAAAAGCTGACCAAATTGTTTGCCCTTCGTTTCATTTACAATCTTGGATTTTATTTTGACTATTCAATTTACTTTGTCGATTAAAGTACGCATATTTATTTTGTCTATTGGAAAGTCAATTATCATATTGGATCCGTTTGGATAGCCCGTTGAAAAAACGGACACAGATTCTGAGGTAGTTTATGTGAGAGGAATTTTGTCTCGGTAAGCGCACCCGTTGGTAAAACGGGCTTACCAAACACAGCTATTTTCCAGATGAGAATGGCTTTTGGGGATCAGGAAACTTCTGGGAGAGTCTAGATCAGACAGTGACGGACTTAGGACCCTAACTCAAGGGGTGTAAACTATTTTTTAAAAAGATAAATGAGGCTTGTTCTTAATATCTTTTAAAAAGAATTTAAATAAAAATTCAGTGGGTTCAAAATTAACAAATGAGTGGGTGTAAAATAAATCACATAATATTAATATATACTTAATTTTTTGGAAGTCAGGAATGGGGCTGCACCCCTAACAGCCACACAGGTCTGCCCCTGAGAACAGGGAATCTTGCTGTAAAATCGGCTGCACCGTCCAATTAAAGTTCACCTCTGCAAATATATATAAAACAGAAAAGTTACTTCACCGTATTATTAAAAAGCTAATTTCCACGGTGATTTATTATTTATAAAATAAATAATTGAAGAAATTTTTATCTCAATTTATATAAACATACTGCTGTAATATTTCTTCTATTTATTTACTCTAGTTCTGAATACTGCTGTAATATTTCATGTACATATTGAAACTGCTTAGAAGCTCCAAAAAAGCTATAATATAGTCCGGTCATTTCAGTTAATATTGTTTTTTGGTGAGCAATATATATATATATCACATGTGCACATATCTTCTCTTGCAGAGGCAGCGGATATCATATAATCAAAAAAAGAACCCAACGTTATACATTCCTTCTGTCACCATAATTTACTTCTGCATGTTAAAGCACCTCATAAAACAAAGCTGAAGAAATCGCAGAGAAGATCGCAAAAGCGCAAAAGAGCTAGTTTTGGGTTTGGGCAATAATTAATATTCCAACGTTCGTTTTATTTACTTCATGCCGAGGCTTTCCACGACATAGACTAACGTAGTTATTTATTATTACTTGAAAAATATCCAGAATCAAAGGCCGCTTAAATAAATTAATAAATTAACCAAGTTTCGAGCTTTACAGACTATATTGCACCACCCAGACCCTTCCTGTGAATCCCCACAAAGTTTATCAGAAAGGACCGACTTGGTGCGTCTACTTTTTAAGTTAGGTCAAGTGTGATTGTTGAGAAGGGAAGATCGATGCATGCGTTTTCCTAGTTGCTTTTCGAAAGCACCCACGTCTCTTCTCTCTCTGATTCTTCATGAACAAACATATCAAAACCCTAGCTAGCTAGCTGCCATATTTGAGGCTGCGTAAAGCTTTCAAAAAGCGTATAAGGATGGGAAAAGTCCGTTTATTTTATCATCCAACCATATATATGGACATGCAGATCAAGCTAGCTTCATTTTTTTGTGGTTTGGAATCGAGTACGTGTGGCAATACAGATTAGGTTTGGGGACCAATATCCACATGTGGCTTGGAAACATGCATGCATCCCCATATTGTATTGTACATGCTTTATAAAATGGAACTGGATGTTCATAAAGCAGCCGGTTTTGCTTTATATATGTATATGCAATTTCTTCAGCATTAAAGTACAGAAGTTCTGCATGCAACACCCTACTTGCTTTAGTATGTGGGAATTTTGGGAGAATTACAGAACATGATATAAATTGCAGAAGTTCTGCTACAACACCCTACTTGCACCAGAAGGTCCATTTCTTTTAAACTTGCACACAAACCCTGAGTAGAGCTAGCGTATAGAGTTATGCAGATTATGTGTGTGTTTGGGAACTCCGTTGGGAGAATGGATTTTATAGATTTCGAGGCATTTTGTGGATTTCGAGATGGTTTTATGGATTTCAAGATGGTTTTTATGAATTTCGAGATGGTTTTTACAAATTTCAAGATGGTGTTGTCTCAGTTTACGTGCACCGTTTTGGCAACAATGTTGCCAAACAAGCACTATATCTATATATATATAGTTTGTAAATAAGTGCAGTTATTTATAATATTGTTTTATTATATTAAGTGATATATTTATTCATTTACAAGGCGAGAATAGGCTTGAGATATATTTATTTATTAACTAATGGTGGACCAGTAATGAATGAAGCGTGCATTGCAATTCCATTGTCTGCGTTATATCCTATTATTGTTTGGTATCAGACTCACAAAAAAACAAGCAGCAAGTAGGCATTTAGAGAAGTAGGTACGTAGGAGCCAAATGAAAATATTTAAAAAAATGTGAAGATATTATTAGGTAACCTTAAGGGTAGGAGCCAAATGAAAATATTTAAAAAAATGTGAAGATATTATTAGGTAACCTTAAGGGTTAAGTTTTCAACAGAGCCCTAAAACTTTGCTTGTTGCAGCAATAGTAGTGGCCCGGAATTTCTGAATATTCTATGGGGGGGCCTCGTTTTGTTGAAGATCTCAACCAAAAAAAAAAAATTGGCATTCTTTTTCAAAGGAAAGAGAATAATATCTAACAGTGGCACCGACCAAACAAACTCAAATGTCATTTGTACCATCTTAACCGCAAGAGAAAGAAGCTGTAATTGCCAAAAGCATATGGTTATTTCAGTCAATAAGCCTAAAATAAAATAGGAAACATAAAGTTTATGATTTTGAACAGAAGCTATACTGTAGAACATATAATGGGGTTAGGTCCACCAATATTTTATTCTTTTCACTTCCTTAAAAGCTTTGAAAGGTCTCTCCCCCAAAAAGAGGGCTCAAATTATTGAATGAAAGATCCAAATGGGAAAAAAATGGCCAAGCTGTAGTAAAAATCAGTCTGCCTTTAGGAAGGGGGCCTTAATATCATTATTTTGTCCCTGCTTTTGATGAAATCAAATATTCAAAGTATGAAACATTTAATTGCAGAACAGTGCAAAAAATCCCCACCTGACCACACAACCAAGGCTTCTTCTCCTACCATTAGACCAACCATTAGTCCCACAGCCAATCAAACAAGGCCGCCTGTCCTTTACTTTATTGTGCCTTTTCAAGCACTAGCTTTTCCCTTTCCTTAGCCACCAATTTTCCTTCGCTCTTAATGTTTCTAGCCCTCTCACTCGCAATTATAGCTAATCCAATCTCTCTATATAAACCCTTGAAACCACCGTGTAGTGTTTCATGCCAAATCACTGCTTTTGCACCCACAAAGTACAAGCTCAGTACAACAATCCCTCTTGATATTTCACAATCTCTCCTTCTCCTTCTTCAATATACCTATCATTGGCGCACACAATAGTTCCCAGATAAGATTTTTTTTATAGAGACCTTTCGAATCTAGCCGCAAAATCCCTTCTTGAAACTGCAGGTGTACAGTTTTTACAGAGGAGTGAAGATATGAAGAACAGAGCACCTGTGTTGTTGAAGCAGATCATGGCTTCTCTGAAGTCAATGGCAAAGTCGAAAGCCTTGGCTCTGAAGACAAAGACAAACGCTATCAAGGCGCGCTTGATCATATTCTCATTGCTGAGGAATAGGAAGTTTCTGATGAGCCCCATTTCCCACAAGTTCCAGTCCGTTCTGGGCCATCATTCCCGTCCCAAAGAAGATAGCTTCCTGCAGGATGGAGGTGACCAGAGCAACGCCATGGCGATCGATAACGAGAATGCCTACTGCTACGAGGCTCTTCCGAGTCCCATGGAGACAAAATTCGCGGAGGAAAGAGATGAAGATGGGTATGAAAGTTGCTACAGGTACGAGGAGGAGGATGAGGAGGAAGACAAGTACCCGGATCTGACGCATACTCTGTTTGAGTCAGAGGATTTCGGGGAATCTGTTATTGACATGGTGAAGAATTCGAAAGAGGAGGCAGGGGAAGAATTCAAATTGGAGGACGAAATTGACCATGTGGCGGATTTGTACATAAGGAGAGTCCGCAAGCAGATGATTTTGCAGAAGCAGCAGTCTATCAAGAGGCACAGGGAGGAGATGTTGAAGAATAATGGTGAATGAAATCCATAGCCACCCAGATATTATTATTGGGTTAAGCTCATGTCGCTTTGTCGATAATAGCATTCATATCACAGAATAAGCAAAGATCCATAAACAAGGGTTATTATGCAGAGAGATTAGATGCTGATGCAGTAGAAGACGAGAAGTCACTGGGAGTGTCGATAATAGCATTCATAGTGGTTTGCTTCTGTACATCTATTATCATGAAAACCATAAATCCCATAGCTAAGCTGTATATTTCTCATACCACGATGAATTTTTTTCAACTTGTAACAAGATTATCAAACAGAAGCATGACTCATGGCTCCCTCCACTGAAGTTCCCTTTTTTGAGAAAGAAAACAATTTCATTTATTTGTCTACCATTCTGTTTATTCGAACCAGACGCGAATCTTGTCGAACCTGAAGCATGGTGATTTTTTTAAAATATTTCTTCCTAATTTTTTTGTGGGGATCAGCCTGAAGCTGCCTCGTCTTTCTTTGAATTCATATGTCGTACTCCGTTCGCTTACCAATCATGTGATACTGTAATTTAAATCATTGATTGGTGTAAATGGTGGGGGAGGAGAAACAGAGATGGTAGCAAACGAAACGTTTGTGGTGGTAGCCTACGTATCCTGTTACCTAAACCACAATGGAATCATCGCCAAGAAGAAATCGAACCCTGTGGCATTCGGATCCTCTGCGGCCCCGTACGTCGTCGTTTTCTTGAAACTTGTCGCGCCACGTCACCTGCGAAGCTTAACGGCATCTCAACTGTCTATTTTAGCGCAATCCTGACCATCCGTTGCCCCCTACCTACTGACTCAGCCATCGCAACCCTAGGAAGCGCCTTCTTGCGCCAAATTCTACAAGGGTGTTGTTCAGGGGGAGATCCAAACATTCACGGGTGGGGCCTACCAACCGGTGAGAAGTTAAGTGTCCCGGGTCGTGACTCGCCAACTCCCTGGCGACCTGTGTAACTCGGAAACCCGCGAATTTCAACCAGATCCTTTCAACCGCCAACCAATGCCAGCCACGTCGTTCCAATTTTTAATTCTCTCCGACTCAGGTCGTTTCCATTTTGTTGTCCGTATTGTTTATTACTATTATTATTAGTACTCGGGGGAAAAATCGACTGGGTATTAGTAGTTCCCTGGCTTAGCGCGTAATTGTCCGTGCTCTATCCCACCTAAAACGCGAGTTTGAAAATCTCTCTCCTTTCCCATATTCTTTCCTCCTCTGTCTAATCCTCTCGCACAGCTTCCTTCTTCGTTCCTGCTTCTCAATCGCTGCACAATCGCAGGTGTTCTTTTCTTCGTTATTCTCTCGTTTCTTGCTGTTCCTATGGCTACTGTTGCTGTCGGGTTCTTTTGGTTCCTGGGTATTCTTGATTTGATCGATATCTGTGGTTGCTTCCGATCTTCAGCCTCTAGGTTTGGATTGCTGTGAATCGTGATGTTGAAGTCATGTCATTTATACTTCATGTTTCTGGGTGTTGGGCAGAAAGCTCCTTCTTGTATAGCAATCAACTGCTTAGATCTGATTTTTTAATTTAATTTTTATGCTTCAAGTCAAGCTGCCATTTTTGTAAACCCACCTCTTATCAGTCGAGCTATATTTGTTTTCGAGCTGACTTTCCTCCAACACGAGCCCGAAATTTATTTACTCCGAAACCATGAAGTCAACCGATCATATAGACTTGGAATTCCGTTTATGTCCATTGCAGCTTTATTGAAATGAGTCATTATGGTACAGTGCGCACGTTATTCTCATATTAGTTACTGACCTCTCATGGCTTTATTTACTTTGAATATCTGCTCAGGCAAAAAATGATCATATGCAGTTATGAAAGGTTTGGTAACCTTAGAAGGTTGAGTTATCTTTAATTTTACCATAAAGAATTACTGTTTCTTTTCCTTTGGGTGAATCTGGCCTGTATGATTTACACTGTAACAATTGCTACATTATCATCATGATGTTGCAAAACGCTTGTCAAAGTACTCGGCTGGATAAATATTCTTATAAATGCAAGTTAATAAACAGTCTGTGTTGCTTTCTTATGTGTTGTATGAAGGCTTAATGTTAAACATTTCCCTCGTGTAAAAACCCACAATTGTGGAGAGTTCTAATGGATAAAGGTCTTTCAATTGTTGCAGGTTTATTAACTTGGATCATTGTGAAATTGGCTTTTGGTTGAAAGTTTCTGGTTATTGCCATTATAAGATATGATGAATGGAACTCATTATGTTGGTGAAAGCTCAAGTTCGACTTCTCTCAGTAGTCAACACGATATTGAGGATGACCGCATGATAGCTGTTGTGTTGTCTGAAGAGTATGCCAAATTAGATGGTGCAGTTGGTAGGCGCCTTTCTAACTTGGCACCTGTTCCTGTAAGAATTCTTACAATTTCTTTATCGCCCAAATCATCTAACATTGCCTTTACTTTAATTTTTGCACCAATTCTGGTCATACTGTGTTCATGTTCAATTCAGGTTTTAGTTTTAGTTTCCTCTTTGCAAATAACTCAAGTGCCTGTTAAGTAGACTATAATGTTAATTATGCATATCCTATCAGTTAAATTCTAAGGCCAAAAAAAAATATCTCTAAAATTCAACTGAGGGGAAGGGATGGATATAATTCTTTTTGAGGATCATGAGGAGTCGATCATTCTTGATATTTTCTGTTATTATCTTGCCACTTTTGCTCCCTTTGGACTCTTTTGGGATGTGGTTCTTAATGACTTTGTTATGGTATTCTGCACTGCCATGTCATATAAAAGTGAACTTTCTTTAGAGTTGTGTACTAATGACTTTGGAGAGAGATTATTCACCTTTTGTAAAAGGAGGTGGGAGTGAAAGTTGTCTGAAATTTTGTGCTTTACTAATTTTTTTTTAAACTTGAAATTTCAGCATGTGCCCCGTATTAATACCTTCATACCTGACACAAATGATGCTAGTATGGATCACCAGCGCCTTCTTCAGAGGTATGCTATCTTGCAGCCGTGTATTTCAGCTATTTCTTGACAGGAATCTCTAACGCTTGAAAGTTCTGATAAAAGATGGCTGTGATAGTAATGAGCAAGTGTTCATCATGCATGGTTACAACATCATTGGTCAAGCAAGTATTGTGTTTTCTTCTTTATATCAAGAGAAGTTAGAGGCTATATGTATACAAAAAGGCATTCAAATGAAGATTACTTAATCTAATGATGTATTGTCACGAACAATGAGGGATCACATAGTAAAATGTTATAAACTATTCCTGCTATACATTTACTCTTAGTAGGTTGAACAATGAGAGATATTAAACTAGTCTCTCTTGACTTGTATAGGTTGAACATGTATGGTCTATGTGAAGTCAAAGTTTCTGGAGATGGAAATTGTCAGGTATTATTTGTGGCAACTTCTTTCTAAAATCATCTGATTAGAACAATTATTAATAGTTCTTCTCCCTATCTTGCAGTTCCGCGCACTCTCAGAACAGTTGTATAGGTCACCTGAATACCACAAAAATGTCCGAAAAGAGATTGTGAAACAGGTACGTCCACTCAGAAAGTGCTAGCCAAATACGTATTGCTAGCTATGAGGACATATGATTTTCTTGGATTGTGGTTGTTTAACTAAACTAAAGGTTAAAACTTTCTGATTTATAAATGAATGAGTTTTAAATTAGTGATTGCATTCTCCTGAGGTGGGGCATAATTCGACTTTGATTCTTTTAAATGTCCAAGATATGTTTAATATGTTTGTAAAGGATGCTTGCATTAACTCGACATATGAGAGAGGGAAATAAAAGAGATAGCATACATTGATAGACCAAAATACAAATTGTTTATACGTTGTGATTAAGGATGTTTGCATTGTTGATGATATAGTTCTTTTGGCCAAATCAAGGGAAGAGATTAACTCTAAACTTGAGATTTGGAGAAAGGCTTTGGAGTCAAATGGCTTTCCTCTAAGTAGGAACAAGACAAAATATATGCATTGCAATTTTAATAAGAGACAAGTTGAAAGCGATTTAGAGGTGATATTGGGGGATCAAACCATTCTACAAGTGACAAAGTTTAGATATCTAGAATCTGCTGTACAAAAATATAGTGAAATTGATGGTGATTTTATCGTAGAATTCAAGCTGGATGGTGTAAATTGAGGCAAGCTAGTGGATTTATTTGTGATTAAAAAGCACCTAACAAGGTAAAAGAAAAGTTTTATTGCAATGCTATAAAGGCGGCAATGCTTTATGGTAGTGAATGTAGGGTTTTAAAAAGACAATATGACCATAAAATGAGGATAGGTGAGATGAACATGTTGATATGGATGCTTGGCCATGGTAAAATAGATAGGATTTATAATAATTAAATTCGTGAATAAGTTGGAGCGGTATCTATTGGGGAGCAAATGATAGAAAATCATTTGAGGTGATTCGGACGTATTGAGAGAAGACCATTAGAGGCACTGGTAAGATAGGTGGATTAAGTAGTATGGAGTCATTTGAAAAGAGGCAGAGGAAGACCGAAGCGTACTCTTAAGGAGGTTATAGAGAGAAATCTTTCATTTAATAATCTATCCGATGATCTGGCCTACAATATATCACTCTTGATAATATATCTTCTTGTTTTTCTTGTGATAATACAAACTGTCGTTTGCTTATGGTGGATAAGTATGGAATTTAATAGTTCAATTAAAATAATATAGAGAATTTGAAATGCTTATCTGCCTAAAATTCTTCTTTGCCAGCTCAAAGACCATCGCTCCTTGTATGAATGCTATGTCCCAATGAAGTACAAACGATATTACAAGAAAATGGCTAGGTATGCGTCTTTCAGACAAATTTCATTGATGCAGTTTAATATTCATTGAGCCATCACCTTATTGTTCAATTTTTTTTTCCTTGCTTGTGCTGGTGTAAAACTTACTTCATTCTCCATCTATCTTCCTCATGGCAGATCTGGAGAATGGGGGGACCATGTTACCTTACAGGCAGCTGCTGATAAGGTGTGTTATTCTGTTTTCAAATAGGTTCTTTTAATAAAAATGGTGATATGCTCTATTACACTAGACTATTTGTGTTGTGATCCAAGATCACACCTGGAAATTGGTGGAGAGCGTATGCGTATGTACTGCTATAAAGAAATTGAATGCCAGCCATATTTCTTGCTTCTTTTGCTGTGTATTACCGTTAACTGTTAGAATGTAATATAACCTGGCTTGTTTGTAATTTAGTTTGCAGCGAAGATATGCCTTTTAACATCATTCAGAGACACTTGCTTCATTGAAATTATGCCACAGTACCAGGCGCCAAAGCTTGGTAAGAACTCATCACCATAGTCAAAAGGCTTGTTCAGTTAATCATGAATCGATGCATCTGGTGGAGATTGCTTGACTCATAAAATCAAAAGGATCTTTTGCTTGCTCTCAAGTGGTAATTCAGATCTTTAATTATGAAGAAAAGCATGTTGATGCGAGCATTCTATTCATTTGTTGATGATGCAGAGTTGTGGTTGAGCTTCTGGTCCGAGGTTCATTACAATGCACTGTACGAAATTCGAGGTTGGTTCACCCCTAAATTCCCAGAAGTGGATTTTTTTGGTCGGAGTATTGAACACGACTTTATGAATTGATTATATTGTTTTCTCATCTTCATTGCAGACGCACCGATCCAGCATAAACCGAGGAGGAAGCACTGGCTGTTCTAGGAGAGTTAAGGTGATGAAAGCAATTAGGGATGTGTAGGAGTAAAATATTATTTTGGTCCTTGAAAGATGAATGCTTTTTTCAGTTCAGCCCCTGAACGTTTGGATTCATCAATTGAAGCCCTGATGGTCTTAATATTTACTGCAATTTTATTCTTCGGTGCACGTGTACAGTGCTATCTTTCAAGGATCAGAAGATAATTTACTCAATTGAGATATAGTTCTGTGTATATTTTCTGTTCTATATATCAGATGAGCGATTGAGTGGAGGAGAGGGACGGAGAGATTGTGGCTCTTCTCTTTGCTCCCTTTTCTTTTCAATTTATATTCATTCATTCATTTTTTTTATTTCTGTAGTATTTAAATTTTTTAGCTCCTGTTTTAGGCTGTAGCACGGTCTGAACATTGGAGATTGCTTAGTGAAAGTAAATACTGTCATAGTAACGCTTATTCATGCTTGAATCCTTTTTTTTTTTTTGAATTTACCATCAGGTTTTAAATAGAAAAAATAACAAACAAAAGCTCTCAAAGATTGATAAAACTACCGTCAGGTTCCAACAGGTACGGTGGTCATCAACTGTCATTAATAGCTAGACCAACTACTGTTGGGGTTTAATGGTAATTTTGATAATACGAGACATTTTGTTTATTAACTCTTCTCATTGATAAATAATTGTAAATCTCCCTTTTTAATAAAGAAAATTAGTCATTAGAAAACATTGATTGCAAACATAAGTTAGAGATATAATCCCTTTGTCAACAGGAGGTAAATTTATATGATTAAATTATATATTCAATTTAAAAAGTTAAACGACAGGAGGTAGTGTAACACTGGCAATCAATAATATATTAGGCTATAATGCCCTTTGTCGGCAATTCGAACCATGCCCCTGATGGGAAAATAAAATAGAAAATATAAACAAATGAAATGCCTCCACGTAGCGCCAAAAGATATCGTCTTCAGCCACTGGGCAATGCTAGTTTTGCTGCGGGAGAACTACAAATAATGTTAAATTTACAACGTAATCGCTCCCTCCTCTCGTATCCTTGATTTTGGTGTAAAAGTTAATTAATTTTTTAAAAAGATTAGAGAAGTTAATTAATATATTCATTATTTTTCTCAAAATTAATCTACCAAACTTATAAATTAATATATAATCTAGTCATCCAATAAATATCTCTAAATATATATTATAATTAAGTAATTTATATAACTTTTTTAATCTCATAAAAAATTAATAA
>JANTPZ010095844.1:0-18910 GCA_025593235.1 Vachellia pachyceras | reverse complement strand
CAAGAGTAATCTCCATGGACACCTCTCCATATTCTTATTGTTTTATCGGCAGAACCACTAAACACTAAATCTGAAACCATGGCCAAGCATAATATAGATTTAGTGTGTCCCCTAAGCGCACCCACCAGTCTCATTTTCCCATCTTCTTCTTCACTATCCTTTTCCCAAACCAATATAGATCTGTCACAGGCACCTGAATATAGCAGAGAGCCACCACTGCTAAGAGCCAAGGCATTAACCCCAGAGTTGTGTTTCTCTAAAGTATCAACCAGACAATGTTTCTTCTCCCCTTCACCTTTCTTCCACACCTTGATCTTCTTATCTGCTGATCCGGTGTACAAGTAACCATCACGAGAAACTGCTATGGCGTTTATGGCATCATCGTGTGCGTTGTTCACTGATTCTGAACAGGTGAAGTCTCTGGTTCTCCACACTTTGACTGTTCGATCCCATGAAACTGAGTAGAGCAAGGTCTGGTCCCTGGACAAGGCCAGAGCAGACTGTATCCACATGGTGAACCCATGAGCCTTTTTTGTGCCTCCTAATCTGAATATGGTTCTTTGGGTTAAACACTTTCGTGGCCCTGTCGCCAAAAGTGGGTAGTGTGGATAAACGGGTGTATTTATGGTGGTGCTCACCTCGTCTTTGTTAATCTTCCATACTCGGATTTTGTAGTCTTGATGAGCACTGAAGAGTTTATCAGACTGAACTATTAAGGACTTTACTGCACCTTTCCCTGCCGACACCATGCTAGTGATCGAAGGATTTGACTGTTCAGGATCGAATAATATTTCAGAATGAAAAGGAGCATGATTCCAGGATCTGATTTCTCTGTCAGATGATCCAGTGTAGAGGAAATTCCCAGCAAGGGCTATGCAGGATATATAAGATGTGTGACCTTTCAGAGTTGCAAGGCACTGATGATAGGCTGAGGCATTTTGGTGCTGAGACTGAGAGTTCAGGGAAGGAACCGAAGCAAGGCTGCTTTGTGAAGACAGAGAAGTTATCCTACATTGATGAACATGGTTGGATGATGATGAAGAAGAAGAAGACGATCGTTGGAGCTCCATGATTCACATTTTAGGGGGAGAGAGAAAATGGTCTCTATAGTTAGCTTAGCATCAAAAGGACAAGTGAACTATCTATTATATATGCGCGCGAGCGATTGCTGCTATTATATCAGAGATGGGTTTTGTGGGGTCTGCGAGGACAAAGGGAAGAAGCAAGATTGATCCATCAGGGGCCATTCTAGAAATGAAAACGTGATATTAAGCTTTCAAAGTCACTGTGCAAAACCCGTTTGGTAATTAGAGCTCATAGTTCTCAGTTGAGGCTGGGGTCACTCACCATCCGAACGTCTTTTCCAGATCCTCTTTGTTCACAAGAGAAGTGGCAGGTATTAGGTAGTATGAATGGACAGGTTCAGCCTTCTTCATTTTTTGTTTCGATATAACTACCATTAAAACACTGTGGAGTTAAGTAATTCTTCCAAATATGATTTTTACGTTCCCATGCATTTAAACCTAAGATCTCATGTTCAAGTAATTGACTCGTGTCAAGAGTAAAATTGTAGGAAGCTTGAGCCAATTGATCTCTCCATAAGTTTCACAATCAAAGGAAAGTGATGGAAAAGAGGGACATGCATGCACTTGTGCATGTTCATATACTTCAAGCTAACTATCTAAAGAATTAATTAATCTGGACTAATATTCTGGATCATAATTCATAAACAGTTATTTTTGATAACTGTACAAATATAATCAGCTTGTTTGGGAAAGCTTTTTTCCCATGTTTCCGTTACGTTGCATACAAGTCGAGATAAAACTCTTCTCGCATACTTACCTCGATTTACGTAAAAATACTTCTCCACTGTTTTCTCACACGGGTCTAATATAGGTGGGGGAGAGATGGAAAAATAATGATACAGGTAAAATTATTGACTCCAATTATAATGGTCCACTATTTTTTTTATATCACCCGTTCTTTTTAAAAAAACTACATAACTACGTAACAATACACTATAACAAAAGATATATCTTATTTGTTATGTTTATTTAAAAAAGGTTGTGATTAACTTATGGATCGATCTCCGTCCTTTGCTTTTTGTCGGATAATATTTGAGCTAGATTCTCCCTAGCAGTCCTCTTGCTCTCTTTTGTAGTTTACTTTGGATCTAAGCCCCAAGTTTCATCCCAAAAAGAATAATTGAACCTACTGGATAGGGTCAAAAGGGGAGAAAAAAAAAAAAAAGGAACCGACCCGATGATGAAAGCATGAGCATGTGATGTTTAGCTTTTATTTTGATTTAAAAAGTATTTTAGATAATAGATTTTGACTAGAATATATCTTATTAAAACAGTGGTTTAAAAAAAATAAAAGTATTTGAATGATTGTTATTAAAATGATTTTTTGATGTAAAATTACAAAAAAAAACAACTGGCTTTTCCAAAACCATGGTTTTAATTCTAAAAATGATTTTATAAAAAACTGGATGTTTGGCAATTTTTTTCCCGAAACCATGATTTAGATCGCCAGAAGTGATTTTCTATAGGTTGCCAAACACAAACTTAGATTACAGGAAATATTTGTTATTAATAAGTTGGCAGAGCTCTGCTTCACTAAGCTGATGTCAAAATCGAAGCACATGCTATCTACTCATAATACCTAGCTGCTATCTATCTGTTAATTACCAATTTATTATATGTCATTGCAACTTATAAATACTCCTGATTCGATTCTTTATGTTTAATTAATTAAGAGATCAGATAAGTTAAATATATATTATTTAAAACTTAAATAACATAATACTTGCCAATTTTAAATATTTCCTCCACCGAAATTCAATTAAACCCATCATTTAATTTAGCCTCAAAAGTCACTTATTTGCCGGGACAACAAGGCTCATTTGGTTTAATTGCATAAAAAGGGATCATTCACGGTGTAAATGGCTGATTATTCATATATTTGGTTGAACTCAATAATATAAAAAGTAATCCAAGAACTTGTAACCTAATGGTATAGTATTTCTAAAGTGGGAAGTTACGGAATCGATCGTATTGTTGTAACCTCATACCGTCAGTGTTTAGCCCTTTAAATAAATAAATAATATAAAAAGTACATTTTAAAATGTTGATCCTTTTTAATAGATGTATCAAGATTATGCTAGACATACCAATACGAATTACATGTAAGGATCTAAAACAAAAGGGCATTCTTTGCCTTTACCTCCTCCACAGTTCTCCTTCACACTTGACCACCCGTTGATCACAT
This sequence comes from Vachellia pachyceras, assembly GCA_025593235.1. Taxonomy (NCBI): domain Eukaryota; kingdom Viridiplantae; phylum Streptophyta; class Magnoliopsida; order Fabales; family Fabaceae; genus Vachellia; species Vachellia pachyceras. The sequence goes on along the minus strand of JANTPZ010095844.1, from coordinate 15,640 downwards.
AAAAATATTTTTTATTTTGATACTTATTTAATGAAATATAAATAATACATTTAATCCTCATAATTCTTAAATATAATATAGAAAAAAACTTAAGTAATCTAAGTTAAGTTTCCATCCATTACAATGCATCACATCTCCATTGATTCCACCAAAGAGAAAGGGAGAGGGGGAGAAAGCAGGATATTGGTTTAGAAACCTTTTTTTAATTATTGTTTCAGATAATTTGATGGAGTGGATATTTAGTGGCTATACCAGGGAGCCTAGTTTTCATCATCGAGTAGATATTGGGGATATTTGTTTCCATTTTTAAAAACATTTGTTTTTAATAAAAAACAAAAAAAAACTTGTTTGATGTTTTGTTTTCAATAAATTGTTTTTAAAAGCCAATAAACACAAACTTGTTTTTAAAAACTGAAAAACAAAAACAACTTTTAGTTATTTTTTGTTTTTGTATTTCTTAATATTTGTTTGAGAAAATTGGAAAGTATTTATTCTCCTCCCATGGCTTTTTCTCCATTTAATCAAGAGTTTGAGTTATCATCTGAACTTCGACCTCCTCTTTAAGTATGCTTACTTTCAAATGTAATTTTTTATAAAAACAATTATGCAATCAAACATTTTTAAAACTTGTTTTTAAAAACAAATTAAACAAAAACAGAAAACATAAACAAAGAGCGCCATAGGATAATTAATGAAGCAAGCTTTTTATTTAAATTGAGGAGATGGACTCAATAACATATTTTGCAAACTATTGAGAGAGCATGAAGAACAAGAAATGGGGTCATGTGAGCACTGAATAGGCAAAGCAGGAGCCAACACAATTGGCAGATTAAGTTGCAAAGCAGAAACAGATCCTTTCATAATTATCTGTGTCTCTTTGGTTGGCCCCATGCATGCATGACAGTTGCAGGCAGGTGAGCAAACACCTATCATAATTTCTGATCGAGACTCGTAGATCTTCTTCATCGTGATGATTTGATCTGCCTCGGTAGCTTTTTTCACTGCCTGCTAAAGCCAACACCCAAAACTTGTGGTCTTCAAATGAAGTCACTACAATTCTCAGTTGCAGTAGCGATTCCTGTGATGAAGGCATCTTGGTGTTGGTGAGGAAACAGAAACACAGAAACTAGGGCATCTGATCTTGCCGTTAATGGCTCACGCCATGCCATTAATTCCCCTTTTTCTGTCTTTGGCAAGATTCTGCAAGTGTTGCTCTCAAGAGAGATGCCATGTGCTGTTGTGGTAGTTTGTACTTATACTTACTTGATCATCATCATTTTCACGAGACACAGCTTCACATGTGTGTTTAATTTGTTGAGAGTGAGGCATATATTCATTCACAGGAAAATATATAAAAGTGAAACAAATATATGAGTAGTATTAACCAAAATAAAGGAATATTAATGGAAGAACGAGGAAAGCAATAAACAAAGTGCCTGATGTACACCATTCACGGTTATTTCTGTGAAGTGCACGCTTAGAAAAGCTTGTAAATGCCCGAAATTTGGAAACGTTAACCCAACCTGTTGGAGCCAGAAAATGACAACCTACCTCTCTTTGTTCCTATTTGCCCACTTAAGACTGAAAGTTCACTAAAAGTAAAAGGGAAGCTGGGAGTGCTTACAGAGGACGACGGTTCCTTTCTTGTTTTGTTCGTTTGTGCATTTTCTTCAAAAAGAAGCAAAACGACTTCAGTACAAGAAGCGACAAATAGCCCCACATCGCTGATGATACATAAAACAACACTCGCGCGCGCACAGAGACGGTGTCGGCCGGCCAACATGGTTCGGCTATTTAATTCGTGAACTGGGCCTATTCTATTCTCAAACTTTTACATGACCTCGGGCTTTCTCCAACCAAGGAATAAACAGAGGATGCTGATTTTTTTCAAATTTATTTTTCAATTGCTTATTCGACTTAATAAATCCTCTACGATTGTTTTTTTAAAAGGTAGCGGGTGTCACTTCCCTTTTTTGTTTTTATTTGTATTTTTTATTTTTATTTCTGTCATGTATAAAAAAAGATTGATTTTCATTCGATTCGGCCCATGAAGGGCAGTTCTCTTTGGTAAGTTTGAGTAACTAGTTGGATCCCGAGACTGACCTGAATCATACAATGCATTAGAAAAGTACTTACAAATCGTCAATCAATAAGATTCTCACATACGACGTAATTTGTACTAACAATCTTATAGCCGGTGAGCCAATTCTTTAGCATCTGGACTGACCTTTGTGGTTGGGAGCACAATTTAAATAAACAGATGGCCATATATATTAGATAGGACTTTTAAAAATAGTACTCCTACAAAAAATGGTTCTCCATTTATACTATGGGCTTGTTTGGTAAGTCCGTTGGGAGAACGGACACATATTCCGAGGTAAATATGTGAGAGAAATTTTGTCTCGTTAAGCTCATGAATGGATTTTGGATGCCCAAATAGACTATCCAAACAAGCCTATATATAGGCTGTGTGTTATATTTAGGAATAAAAAGTAATTGATATTTTTATAGATAGTAGTTCATGTTAGTTGATACGCATTTTATAGTGATATATATGATCATTTCATTTGTCGGCAACATACAGAACAAGAGCATTTTAATCTTAGGTGGAATGATTAATATGAGGGTTAGATGATTATTTGATTTTTTTAAAACATTCTCATTAATTAGTCATGTGTATTGAAATTATCCTGTAAATTTTTTTTTTTTGCTGTAGAATTATAGATACTTTAAAAATAGAATTATAAAAATGGAAGATAAAGTGATTGATGTACTACATTTATAATCACAGTAAGCATCTTCTTTAATATTATATTAAGAATTAGATGTTTTGCCATAAAAAACTAGCCGATCGAAATATTTTTATTTTTGGAATATGAAATTAAAGAACTAGTAAGTTTGTAATACTAAGGTGTAATATTGTCTTCTTTTTTAAAAAATATTTTATGAAATATAACACTTTATCCCTTGATTAATATTATTAAAATTTTAATTTAATATTATAGTTTGACTAATTGAAGTCAAGTTGAGTTTGATTATGAGTTTAATTTTTTTTTTAAGTTCACTTTTTTTTATGTATAAGTTTCAAATTTGATGTGCCAACTTGAATCCGTTGGGATGTTTTAATCAAGTATAGGTAATTATCTAAAAATTTTAGATACATTTAGGCTATCATTAAATAAGCATACAAATAATTCACCAGAAAAAAACTGCATATGAAAAAATACCACTTATTTTTTTACTCATAAATAATTTAAATTGAGACTGAAATATTTAAAGGAGAATTGTTGATAAATCCCCAGTTAAAAAATTAATTAGATAATAAGACATATCATATAAAAATTTAGTTACCAATTATATAAAATCTAAAAGTTCAGCTATATTTTGTGAAAGTCATTAATCTACCGTTAATTTTTCAATGGAGATTTATCCAATTCTCCATGTATTTAATTCAGAAACGGATAAACGACCATGGCGGCAAACTTCCATTTCTCTGTCTTACTCGACTCGGCCGGCCTTCGAACCTGTCTTTTTACACTGATTGAACCGCTTGGCCAAGAATCTATTCCCTCCCTTTCAGTCTTCTCCCTTCTATCTTCTTAGTTCTTTCTCTTCAATCCAGTAGACTCTTCGCTTGATGATCGTCCTCCTGCTTGATTGCCTCTGCCACGATCATGGAGGCGCCTTTTCCCGCCATTTTCCTGCTCTTCGTCTTGACATTCCGTTCCCTTGCATCATCGGCTCTGTCTTCCACCATTGGTGTTGACTCCATCTCCCGCCTTCTTCAAATTCAAGACCGGGAGAGGGCTCCGGCTTCCGTCCAGGAAGCGGCCGCTCGCGGCGTTCTTCACCGCTTGCTTCCTTCTTATTCATCCAGCTTCGACTTCCGAATCGTTTCCAAGGTTTTTTTTTAATTTATATGATTTTCCATTTTGGATTAAGCTTGGAAAAATTGAATATGTCTCACTACTCGTACTTCATTTGGTCGCCAGGTGGTTGTTATCGTCTCGGCACTGACCTATGTTTTTCGTTTTTTTATTTTCCTGTATATCGGTGCGTCAGTGATGACACTTATAATTTCTCTGTTTTTAACAATTCAACAGGAGCAATGTGGCGGTGAATATTGTTTCATGATCAGAAACCATCCTTCATTCAGAAGACCCGGGGATCCTGAAATATTGTATGCTTTTAATTTCTTCATTTACTTGCTCGTTTCAGTATGTCTTAGCCTCGCATTGAGGCTTCAGCCGACGAGCTATATTGTTGCATTATTATAGTATCTTTGAATCAATGGACTAATGATAATTTAATAGTCATATTTAACGGCGAAGAAGTTAGTAAGTTGTTATTTATTTCTCCAATGGTAAGTTTTTTTTCTAACTATGATAAACTAACGGCACTTGTAAATATATTAGGTGCTTAATCTGATTCTTTAAGATATTGACATGAACAGATCGGAGCTTATGGGAAAGGGTTACATAATTTCTTAGTTACTTGCATTTCCGGCAAATCAGTGCCACAATTAAAACGATGTTTATCATATCAGCTTCAGTAGAATTGCAATACATGCAATTTAATGGTATCTATCATACACATTGGAATAGAAGTCAAAGCTAACTTGGTGGAACTTAGAAAATGATTACCAGTTTTTCAATTGTCGCCAGACTTACTGGGACGACTGGAGTGGAGGTCGCCGCTGGTCTTCACTGGTACTTGAAGCATTGGTGCGGTTCACATATATCTTGGGACAAAACTGGTGGTTCGCAGTTATTTTCTGCACCCAAAGCAGGATCTCTCCCACGTGTTCATGACACTGGAATTTTAGTTAAGAGGCCTGTTCCATGGAGCTATTACCAAAATGCTGTTACGTCTAGCTGTAAGCTATTTTCAAGTCACCCAATGTTTTTCTGGTGTATGTGGATTGAAATATTAGGGTGGGTACTAGAATTTTATATTTCACTCAATCTTATTTTATCTAATTTTGGAAGATTCTTTTGCTTGGTGGGACTGGAAAAGATGGGAAAAGGAAATTGATTGGATGGCTAAGCAGGGTGTAAACTTGCCACTTGCATTCACAGGACAAGAGGCTATCTGGCAGAAAGTTTTCCAGGTTTTTTTCTCTGCCTTAGGCCTTACGTAAATTTTTGGCATGTGTTTGACGTTTTAACATCTCATTGCTGTCTGGGGAAACTGTCGTAGGATTTCTTTTTTTAATGCTCCATATCGCATAAATAGACAATGCTTGAAATGCATCTTTAGACTAGTCCTTAATCATAATTTAGGAAAATTTAACAAATATGCAACACCATCAGGATGTTAATTCACTTTATTAAAGGAATTGCGTGTCAGAAAACAAGTTATATATCATAGTTTATAATTTTCTTAGACTTTATACTTGAACAAGTTCCCAAAACGCCAACAAATTGTCAGACTATGCTACGTCCAGGTAAATCTTTCTTAGAAGTGTTCCCTTTAGATGTTGTTATGAAATTTCTACTGTTATAGCGACTCGCGGTGTTACCTTTTTGTTTGTTTTGTCAATATCAGGCTGTGTTATTTTTCTGGCAAGTAAACATTCACAACTTTTCGCATAAATATAATTCTTTCATTACCTCACTGGATTCACTTCTCATTATCATGCTAGTAGTTCAGTATTCTTAAAGAATTTTGTAGATGCTGAAATAATATTCATTTTCCAGGAGAAATTTAACACAAGCAATTCAGATTTGGATGATTTCTTTGGTGGTCCAGCATTTCTTTCTTGGTCACGTATGGCAAATTTGCATGGGTGAGTGTGAGGCCTCATGGGCTTGTATTTTGACAGTTTCTTCATATTTTTGAATTTGGGGTTAGCTAATTTAAGTTAAATTGGTAGCTCATATGACTTTAAGTGTCCTTTGTAAAATTTTCTGGTCAGATGTTTGATCTGAATTTTTTTTTCTATATTTCTTTTTTTATTCTCATGATCAATAGATGTCAATGTGCAAGTTTTGAGAATATTATAAATGTTGGACAAAATATCATTTCATAATCACAGATGGGGTGGACCACTGCCTCAGAGCTGGTTAGATCAACAGTTGATCCTACAGAAGAAAATTCTTGCCAGAATGCATGAGCTTGGAATGACACCAGGTGCCAAATACTATTTTGGATCTCTTCTTAACTTTTAGCACCCAACCCAAATGTAGGTTCCCATGTATACCACAGTGATGTAACAGTTACATTCTGAATTATTGATTTTCACTCCTACCAGCCTTTTCTGGAAACGTCCCTGCTGCGCTCAAATATACATTCCCATCAGCAAAAATAACCCGCTTGGGAAATTGGTAAGTAGTAGTATGTGCTTAACTGTAACCTGGAATCCTATTTACCACCATTTTCTTTTTCCTGTTTCCTTTACATCCATAAACATTAATCATATTTAACTTACAAAACTTTCTCTCATACTGTGTAGGTTTTCTGTTAAGAGTGACCCTAGATGGTGCTGCACTTATCTCCTTGATGCAACTGATCCCTTGTTTATTGAGATTGGGAAAGCTTTTGTTGAGCGACAATTACAAGGTAATGTTCATGCATCTTCGTAATTATGTTGTCTAGCTTGTGAAATTTAGATTGACACACACATCTATTCCCCAAGCAAAATTCAATACTGTCCTAAATTAACTTTTATCTTTTTACCTAGAGTATGGAACGACCAGCCACATGTACAACTGGTAAGTTTTCAATTATTCATCAGTTAAAAAAATTACGCATCCATAAATCATCATTGCCTGAACTTTAGTTTGATTCATGGAGATTCTAGAGAACAGTACTACTTTTAATATTTTGGTGTGCGCGTAATTGGCTACTCCCCAAACAATAGGTGGGCCTCTCCCTGCCTGCAAGGGTATTATTCTGTCCTATCTAACTTCCTTGGTTCATAAGGTGTATTACTGAAGTTCTCATGCTTTTTTATACCCTACCATTGTGCCTATGATGCACTTTCTCCGATACTATCAGTACTTTTTCTTTATCCTTGATTCTTAGAGTTTCCAGAGGATTAAGCACAATTTCCCCTCATCATAGCATTTTATATTATGGTTTTGTCTCATAGCGAAGATGTTTTCCATTTATTACAGTGATACTTTTGACGAAAATACCCCACCCATTGATGATCCAGAATACATTTCAACACTAGGTGCAGCAATTTTTAAAGGAATGGAGAGTGGTGATAGTGAGGCTGTGTGGCTGATGCAGGTATATGAGTTCATTTGGGTTTTCTAATTTAACTTTTGATGCTGTTAATTTTCCTTAAGAATCCAATGTTATACATGCAGAAACACATATACATTCCACTTAAGCTCCGATGTTTTTGATAGGGATGGCTATTTTCATATGATCCATTCTGGAGGCCTCCGCAAATGAAGGTTATATCTACAAATTATTTCCTCTGAACCATATTTTTTGTCTTTAGAACAAGCCTTTTCCATCATTAATGATTGTCTGAGGATTGGGTGTTTAGAGCTCTTTTGCTGCCATCATGCAAAGAATGACAAAAAAGATGACCCTGGCAGTATTTTTGGTTATATCAATTCACAGTGTATGCTTTATCAGAATATTTACTTATTTAGTATATTGGCTACAAACTGCCATTCCAAAGGACAACTATCCCCCCTCCCCCGGGGGGGGTTCCTCTGTAGAATATTTTTGACAATCTTGTGTTGTAACATTTATTTTTCAGTCTATATGCAGTTTCACATAGGTCGTATCGATCTGTTTTATTTTTTAAATCATTTCTATGATTGTTTTCAGGCCCTTCTACATTCTGTTCCTGTTGGAAAGTTAGTGGTTCTTGATCTGTTTGCCGAAGTAAAACCCATATGGATCACTTCAGAGCAATTTTATGGCGTTCCCTACATCTGGAAAGTCATTGGCCCTTAATCAAGTGAAAAGAATATTTATGACATCTCTGTTGATGAATTTAACTTTCACGGCCGTACTCATTTTCTGATTTTCTATTTGCCATAAAGATGTGAAGCCTGCCTCAATTTGTTGATTTGTTTTGAATTTTCTTTTATTGTTTGATGACGTTCTCTGAACATCAAATCCTTCACGGCACCTGGTTTAGGTTAGTTTGGGTCCAGCCGTTACACCAGACATTCATAAAGACGACTACTTTAAAAAATTATGGTGACATGAAAGTACAGAAATGGAAATTGTCCTTGTGGACCATCTTGGTGGATTTGTTTACACAATGTTCGAAACCCATAACGATGTTGAGTTGTGCATGTTTCAACAAATTAGTCTATTAGAACTAAGTATCTTGACACTTGGCATCAGCTTATCAATCTAGAAATGGTGTGAATAGCCAAGACTTCAAACCGCATACATTTGGTCCCGTTTTCTTTTTCTTTGTTTTTTCTTTTAATTGATACAGTATCTTCTGTTTGACAGGTGTATGCTGCATAACTTTGCAGGAAATATTGAGATGTATGGTATTTTAGATGCAATAGCATCTGGTCCCATTGAAGCACGTAAAAGTGTTAACTCAACTATGGTAAGTTATTTGTTTTCATCTGTGATGAATTGCTTATTAAGTAGCTTCTCATCAATCTGATTAGTTTATGGAGCTTTATTGCCTTGTATTATATCAAATAACAAACTAATCCAGTTTCACCCACAATTGCATGATAGTGTTTTCCCAATCTTTAGATATGCCAGATGACAAAGTTTTTTCAAGCAAGTCATTCTATGAATTGTATAGATTATGACAGATTATTTTATTGTATAAATTGTACATTTTATGATTGTATAGCTGTTGTATGAAGGTTGGCGTTGGAATGTCAATGGAAGGCATAGAACAGAATCCCATTGTCTATGATCTGATGTCTGAAATGGCATTTCATCATGAGAAACTTGATGTTAAGGTAATAATGAGGAAACGTGGTACCAGTTTCTTGCATTCATTTCATTTTTGGTTTTAGAAAGTCTGATTATCATGTCAGGTTCTGTTAAAAAAAAAGTTTCTTGCATTCATTTCATTTTTGGTTTTAGAAAGTCTGATTATCATGTCAGGTTCTGTTCTACTTGTTCTGTTAAATGTGGACTCTATCTGACTTCATCTTTGGGTATCATTTCATCCTGATATCTTGTAACGAATGGTTTTGCTTGCGTCTCAAGTTCTCAAATATGACCTATTTCTGATAACGTCCAATGCCTGCTTTTTTCTAGTATCTGTTCAATTGCTAAACGAATGACACCCAAGGATATCGTACAGCTATACTGCCACAATGCCTAATAGAGTAAAAGGAAAGTTTTATCGTACGGCTACAAGGGCAACATTACTATATGGTAATGAATGTTGGGCTTTAAAAGGATAACATGAGCATAGGGTGCGTTTGGTTTACCCGTTTTACCAACGGATGCGCTTACCGAGACAAAATTCCTCTCACATAAACTACCTCGGAATCTGTGTCCGTTTTCCCAACGGACTATCCAAACGGACCCATAAAGTGGGGCCATTGAGATAAGGATGTTGAAATAAATGTGTAGCCATACAAGAATGGATAGGATTTATTAAGATAAAATTCTTAAAATGAGTTGGTATGGTAGCCACTGAGGAGAAAATGGTGGAGAATTGTTTGAAGTGGTTCGATATGTGCAGTCGTGCAGAGAAGGCTATTTAAGGCATCAGTAAGGAGAGTGGACCAAACTGTGTGGAATCATTTAAAAAGGGGAAGATAGAAGTGCACTTTCAAGGAGGTTATAGAGAGATATTTTAGTTAATAATCTATCCAGGCATATGGTTTATAACAAAGAGCAATGACATTGTTTGATCTATATAACTGACCCTGCCTAGTGGGACCAGGCTTTGTTGTTGTTGTTGTTGTTCAATTGTTAAATGAATTGCATTTGCAACTCAAATAATGGGTTAGTTCGAGCATTTTCTTAAAATAATATGCAGGCAAAGTATGCTCTTGTGAGGCATTTAGTCAGCTGTTGGGTCCCATTTATTGACACCATGATTACCAGAGCTCTCTCATTTCTCCTTGTATTTCACTGCTTTAGTTTATCTGCAGCTATATTAGCAAGATACACACTCTAGTCTCCACTGAACTAGCTTCTCTACATCCATGCTTGCTTTGTTTTATCTATCTTTCTCGTTAAAATGTGGTATAGAAAACTCAATGAAATGCTTTAAATTGAAAGGAGTCATTTTGTCCTCTTTCAGGCATGGGTTGATCGGTATTCTACAAGACGATATGGTCGACCTGTTCCTTCAATACAAGATGCATGGAATATATTGTATCACACGATTTACAATTGTACCGATGGTGCCTACGTAAGTGCTTGTTTCAATCCTTTTGTTATCCTCAGATTAGTGGTTCCTTTAACATGCTCATTTCTAGAAAAACTTACTGCTCCTTAGGCCAACATATTTCTCAATCACACCTCTGACTTTTAATCTGACCAATTGTATTTACTTGTAAACACGAGTCAACCTTAACTGCACAGCTTCATGCTCGGTTCCATCTTTAACATATTTTGGTCGGTTCCATATAATTTTCTTTGCTGACAGGATAAAAACAGAGACATCATTGTAGCGTTCCCAGATGTTCATCCTTCCTTAATTTCAGTCCAGCAAGAATGGTACTACCACCATGGCAAGCCAGAATCAAGACTAGTCATCAAGGAAGTTGCCGACTCATATGATCGTCCTCATTTATGGTATTCAACTTCTGAAGTACTCCGTTCGTTGAAGCTTTTTATCTCAAGTGGTGATGAACTGTCAACCAGTAGTACTTACAGGTAAGTAACTTTAATAACATGCTCTTTAGTCTTTGTCTTGTAAAATCTGCACCAAAGGTTTTTATTCTCACACACTAATATTCATGTTATTTCTTCTTCAATCAGGTACGACCTTGTTGACCTGACGAGACAAGCCTTGGCAAAATATGCAAATGAGTTGTTCTTAAAGATCATAGAGGCTTATCAATCACATGATGTCCATGGTGTGGCCTTCCACAGTCAGAAGTTTCTAGATCTAGTGGAGGATATGGACACACTGTTGGCTTGTCATGAAGGTTTTCTTCTGGGGCCTTGGTTACAAAGTGCGAAGCAACTGGCACCAAATGAACAGCAGGAGAAACAGGTGAATTCGATTTATCATACAATTGGAATTTTATTATTAATTATTGACACGATTTTAAGATGAAACAGTTTGAGTGGAATGCGAGAACACAAATCACTATGTGGTTTGACAACACAGAGGAAGAACCCAGCCTTCTCCGTGACTATGGTATGATTCCCAATGCCTTGCTATATCCATAAGCTCCGCCCTGTGTTGACCCTGAAATTAAAACTATGAACCTTACGGGAAAATAGCTACAAAAATTATATGAATTTTTTGCATGATGACTAATACTCAATGTTTGCATTTTAAAGGAAACAAGTACTGGAGTGGGCTTCTACGTGATTATTATGGCCCCAGGGCAGCTATTTATTTTAAATATTTGATAGAAAGCTTAAAGAGAGGCGAAGATTTCAGGCTTAAGGAATGGAGGAGGGAATGGATAAAGCTTACCAACGACTGGCAAAGCCGTGACAACATATTCTCAGTGAAGGGCACAGGAGATGCTTTAAGCACTTCAAAATGGCTCTTCCACAAATACTTGAGCGATCCCGAGACGTCGCTTATTACCCCTCACTGAAGGCAATTCAATCAGCTATCGTATTAATCTCCGTGTGTTATAGTGCAATTTTCAGATCAGTTAAATTTATCTTCAGACGTTTTTCTAAAAAGCTAAATAACAAATCAAGGTTAATGCTTCAGGAAAAGCTTAGCAAATTTGTGTGATTTGGGATTTAATTCTTGTTAGCCAGAGGCTCTATTTATAAACTGGGTGTTGTAAGAATGATAAATGAGACTCAAATTGTCATGTGAAGTCGCAAAAATAATCACTGCCTGAAGTATTGAAATCCTTCTGGTAACGTGTATTAGTGCTTGTTTGAACTCTAATAATGATAATTATTGACTTTTCAAGTCTTCCACAATGGGATTGAACTTGACTGCATTCAGAGTCCCCTAGCATATATAAATTATAGGTTAAAGTATACTTTTAGTCCTTTATGTTTACATCAGGTTTTATTTTAGTTCTTTATGTTTAAAAAGTATACTTTCAGTCTCTCAAACTTAACGGCGTTAGTTTCTCTTAACAGAAAATGCTGACTCATCGAATTTAATCGATAACTGTGTAATAAAATGTTGACAAAACATACTCACATTTTAATTATAATTTAATAATATAATAAATTTGATATTTTAAATTGTGTAAAATAAAAAAGTATCTAAAATAACAGTGTTAAGTTTGATGAGTCAGCAATTTCCTTTAGGAGAGATTAATGGCGTTAAGTTTTAAGTTTGATGAGTCAGCAATTTCCTTTAGGAGAGATTAACGGCGTTAAGTTTAAGGGACTAAAAGTGCACCTTTTAAACTTAAAGGACTAAAGTGAAACCTGACACAAACATAAAGGACTAAAAGTATATTTTAGCCTAAATTATAACAAAACATAACATATATAAATTAACATTCAAACAATATGCTACCCTCCATGGGCAGACCTAGTTGTAGTTGAGTGGGTTCAGCCGCACCCCCTGACTTCTAGAAAATTAGGTATATATTAGTACTATATGATTTATTTTGCACATACTCATTTGTTAATTTTGAACCCACTAAATTTTTGCTCAAATTCTTCTCAAAAGATATTAGAAATAAATCTCACTTATCTTTTCAAAAAATAGTTTGCACCCCTGAGTCCGCCACTGCTACCCTGCTATCTTTATACAACACCAAATAAACTATTTATTTATAATATATATTATATGATCTCTTTAAAATACTTAAATGTATGATTATATTATATATTAATCTATAAATTAAACAAATTAATTTGAAAAAATGCGATAAATATAAATATTTTAAAGTGATTTATTTAATTTCTTTAATCTTCATAAATTAGTCAACTACATTTTACACTAAAGATATAAAAATATTTATATTTAATTCTGAAAAAAGTTATATTTAAAGAATAAAGGCTTTAATTATGTATAAATCACACATAATTTAATAAAACGAAGTTGCTAAAGCACAAATATGATAATATGCTCTTTTTTAAACTCAGGGTAAATTGGTTTCTAACTCAGCAAAAGGAGAGAAAATGTAAAATTGAGCACCAAGAAAAACTCCACATGAAAAATACACGGATACAGATTAATCACATCGTTCTTCTTTAGTAGGAAGTAATTAATCACATCGTTATTGTGTTCATTTTTTAAATTATTTATGTTTTACAAAATAAGTAAATAAGAGTTTTTTTTCAATTTACGTAGTGTCCGTTTGGCAACGCGGTAGAGAAGTACTTTTATGTAAATCGAGGTAAATATGTGTAGCAGATTATCTCATTTTACAGAAAAATACTGTTAAACGTACTTATAGAGAGTAAATAAATTTTTCCAAACAAACATTTAAACGTATTTTTGCAATACCATCACAAACGAGCAAAGTTGTGAATGCTCCCCCACCCCTCCCACTGTATAATCTACTCAACTGTTGGGGGCTACCTATGATATGTTAAATACGCTTAACTAACTCTCTATCATGTTTAATAACAAAAAATTTAGGGAAAATCACACATAGGTCCCATGCAAGCAAAAAAATTAACCAATGGTCCCAAATAAACAGATAATTATCCTCAGGTCCCATGGGACCATTTTGTGATTAGAAGAAGATGTGTAAAGTCTATTTTGCCCTTCAGTTAACTGAGTGAAAGAGAGATGAAAACAGGGATGATTTGAGTGAAAGTCAAATCAAAACCAGGAGCAAAGTGAGGCTGAAACTCGAAAGAGGTCGGAGGGGTTCTGAAATCGGCAATCGGTGGTTTGAATGTGTGAGGTTTGGTATTTCCTCCGTGCAAAGCAAAAGCATGGTGTTCTAAAATAACTGTTCCTAAAGTGAAAGCTGGGTTTTGGTGTGTATCACGTCCGTGAGAAGTGAAACCCACTTGTGCTGCTATAATGTAAAACATCTTAAACTTGTACATTATGCATAAGACGTGGAATATTGTTATTTTGATGTGTGTGTGTATATGTTCGATGAATCTCTATTTGAAGAAAGGAAAAGCAAAGAACAGTGTTGATGGAAGCACAATATGTAACCTGGAAAAAGCGAATGGAAGCTAGAAATTTCTGAAACAAAAAAATAAATGCTTGTCATTGATGGATAAACTATAAATAAGCAAACTTGTTGGGAGCACAATATTAATGGTTGTCATTAAAATGGAGTGAAAAGTAATGTGGTTATTTTTATTAAGAATGGGGTCTTTGTGCTTTGTTTTCGTTCATCATGCTCTGTTTCTTATGTGGAATGATAATTGAATGCAGATAAGAAGTGAAGTTGCTGTGGTTACAAGTGTTGTAGCTGCTAAGGTTGTTAACAATAACAGCGAAGGTTGTTAACGTGACTTCTGAGGTGGTTAGTGACAAGTGCAATCTGTAGACGTTAAAACTGTTGAGGTTGTCAATGGTCACTGCTGGTGTTGTTAGCCTCAGCTGCTGGGGTTGTCAGCAGAAGCTGATGGGGTTGTCAATGGTCACTGCTGGTGTTGTTAGCCTCAGCTGCTGGGGTTGTCAATGGTCACTGCTGGTGTTGTTAGCCTCAACTGCTGGGGTTGTCAGCAGAAGCTGTTGGGGTTGTCAATGGTCACTGCTGGTGTTGTTAGCCTCAGCTGCTGCGGTTGTCAATAGAAACTGCTGGGGTTGTCAATGGTCACTGCTGGTGTTGTTAGCCGCAGCTTCTGGGGTTGTTAATGGGCACCGCTGGTGTTGTTAGCCTCACCTGCTGGGGTTATCAGCAGAAGCTGCTGGGGTTGTCAATGATCACTGCTGGTGTTGTTAGTCTCAGCTGCTGAGCTTGTCAGCAGAAGCTGCTGGTGTTGTTAGTGTGAGCTGGTGGGGTTGTCATAAGCTACTGGTGGGTTTGTTATAATCTGCTGGTGGGGTTGTTATAAGCTGCTGGTTTTGGACATGATGTCTAATGGTGGGGTTGTTAGCATCAGGTGGTGGGGTTGTTAGCAGAACCTGGTGGGGTTGTTAGCAGAAGCTGGTGTATTCTCATTAATCAAGCACACTGGTCATCACGGTAGTAAAATGCACAGATAAACATAAATTATGTTATAACTAATAAAACCAAGTGTACACCTTACATCTGAGTAAATGTTATTTACAAACCAAAATGTTTTACTACATAATGTGGGCAATACAATCTACATATCAGTCTTCCTCTGATTGGAAAGACCATTTGAATGTCAAGTAAATGGAGTTGTCAATAGTAGCTGTTAGGGTTGTAAATGGGAGGTGTTGTGGTTGTTAATGACAGCTGCTTGGGTTGTAAATGGGAGCTGCTAGATTGTAAATGGAGCATAGTGGGGTTGTTAATTACACAAGTTGAGGTTGTCAACAACCAATATCAATAAACTGGACAAGTTAGTATCACTCACAACTTTGAACAATAAAACCAAATGATATTAAAAACAATAAAACCAATAGTACACTTTACATTTGAGTAGCAATGAAATACAAAATGATATTGTGGTTCAACTTTTT
>JANTPZ010095843.1:0-12723 GCA_025593235.1 Vachellia pachyceras | reverse complement strand
GTCTACTTATTCGAATCTCTACCATAGGCTTGTAATCATTATACCTCTCCACCACAAGATCAATACAATGTGAATCAAGAGGGCTTTAAGGTTTAAGGGTGATGATGGGGTTAAATGATAATGGAATGAGATGAAATGAAATGAAATTCTTGAATACACAGCACCGAAAGGATATAATGATTTAACACCTTGCAAGACTTTAGAGAAATAGATACTTTCAACATTAATTTCCTTTATCTTTATTTTTCTTTTTCTCTTCTTTCTCTTTTTTTTCTTTTTTTTCTTTTTGTTTTTGTTTTTGTTTTTTTTGATAGACTTGGCTCTTTTCTTCTTCATACATATTGCAATTCAAATCCAGAAATTCACCAACAATAGATAGTTTAGCAAATATGGGCAGTATCATTTGCTCATGATGCAATTTAGGCACAATAAATCATTATTCATGGCATATGACCCCAAAATTACACTAATTCAAGTCAACAACTCCTAATACCAATTTAAGCATAAAAGGGTCATGTATGGACTAAATTTGATTCTAAAACTCTGGAAATTCCAACAGAAAACTAATACTAACATGGCTACATCAAGGGGACAAACATGTGTCTGTGCAAATAGAATTCTTGTGCAAGAAGGTTAGATTGTTAAACTATCTATTTTCAATTATTCTATGATAATCGTATTGGAGCCACTTTAGCCTATTTGTTAGCCTATTTGACTTATGGGGGAGTAGACCTCACTTGCTCTTTGGCTTGCTCCTCGCTTTTATGAACTTCCTACGTGAGAAGGCCTTCCCTAGACCTAAAAGGCTATACCTCATCTTATACCGACCTTTTATCCACTGAAAGTGAAATCTCTTAAGAGAAGAATTGCACTCATACTCAGAGAATTTTATTTCTTGCCTTTTTAAAATTTGGTAGGTTGAAAGAATAAATCTTTGGATAATGTGCTTTCTACTTAGACTATTTGGCTTTGTTCATACTTGGAAAGAGACTTTCCCTTAATTGACTAATATTGAGATATTTATTACTTATCATACAGGTTGAAGGAGACTTGATATGCTTCAATGAATTTGTTGATTCATTGCGTCCATAATTTTTTTATTACTAGTGACCTCTATGATTGTTCAAAGTGTTTTTTGATGTGTAAACAGAAGCGGCAACTTTTAAATTTATCCAGTGAATTTTATGGAGACTTGATACGTTACATTAAATTCATTTATATGTATATTTTAGTCCAATGAATTCTTAATAAAATATATGTTTATGGTCATGACATTGATTCATTCAAGTTTATTTGATGGTAAAAAAATTGTGTAGTCATTTTTTTTGGATTTTTAATGAAAAATAGCCATATTTAATTAAAAACACACTTTTTATTTATTAATTTTTTTTGCAATTTTACCTGCGGATTTTACCTACGAATTTTACATGCTGAAAAATCCGCAGGAAAATTTGTAGGTAATTACCTGCGAATTTTAAATTAGCAGGAAAATAAATTTCTATTAAACTTATATCTGCGGACTAAAATCCACAGGAAAATTGTTTCCTGCAGATTTTTAGCCGAAATATGCAGGAATAAAACATTTTTTTGTAGTGACTTCACCGTATACAAACTCCTATCGCGAGCTCATCTTCCATGTTGACACTTATGGGCCCGATGCTCATGATAAAGACGAGCTCGTCCTCATGGATCCCCACGGCTTGTGCCTCACCGTTTGTCAGATTTTCTCAAAAGATCGGCTTGTCACAAAAGCTCGTCCTCTGTATACATAGGATTTAGTTATCAATCTGTTTGACCTTGTAGTGTAAATGGAAGGAGAGGAAGGGGAAGAAAATTCACATTTGTGGAAAAGCATGTACCTGTCTATCTCTTTCTGATTCAACTCCTTTCCCCCCGCTTTCCCATTGCCATCAATTTGCATTCTTAACTTGTGGCTCATCATTCTTTTTTCCACGTGAGTGACATAAATGCACAAGAGAGTATAAAACGAAATAGAAGAACCAAGCATTGGAAGTGACATGAAAACACTTGAGTATGCCTCTAGTACTGAAAAACATTCGAAGCAATATATATATTGACTAAGAAGAGCACGGAAGTAGGGTGCGTCATGTTTAAAAGTAGATAATAAAGAGCATCTTTTTTTCCATGCATGACGATGCAAAGTGTATTATACAGGTTTTGGATAATTGAATATAAATGCGTAAGAGTGACTATAGACTAAATAATGGATTGGAGGATGAAAGAAAAGGGAAAAGTAGTGACAAATGTCATTTGTCAAACGTGGAAAATGAAGGCAAAATAGTCATTTTGAAAAAATAACGGATTAAAGTGTTATTTTGTAAATTGAATGATCTAAAGGTCATTTTTAAGATGGGACTAAAGTGAAATTTCAAAAATTGAGGTACCAAATTGGCATTACGAAATTCAAGGGCATTTTGGTAAATTTAAGAAACTCAAAGGGCATTTTGGTCAAATTTTGACCAAAATAAAAATTTACAAAGTCCCAAAAGATAAAAAAATTCATTGATCAATAATTGAGATCGGTTCATGTTAGAATGACAAGAATAACCTTTATGGGATTTTTAAAGGTTATTTAATATTTGAATATTTCATAAATATTTAATTAAAAATAATTATTTAAGATATTCAGATGTCTTAGATATTTGATTTTAGAATAGAAAAAAATAGCTTGAAAATTGTAGTAATTGATAAAATTATTTACAATAGAAAGTCAGAGACGGTTCTTAACAACAAAAAGGAAAAGGCCCAAAAACCTCAAATTAGGGTTTTCTTCAAAAATTAATTAAAGACAATTCTAAAAGCAGAATGAGTAAATAAAAATCATGGAGATATTATCTAAATTTGGAGAATTTTTAATGACCCTAATTCAATCAAGTGATCAAGGGTTTGCTGAAAAATATTTCCAGTGCCATAAAGTAATCTTATGAAATTTAAAGCTTTTGTAAAAAAAGTTGTGGGGCCATGAACTTGCCACTTGAAATGATTGTAGTTCAAGGGGAAAAGAGAGACAAAATATTATAAACAAGTGGTAGAAAATATCATTATGAAGTTATTTTATCAGTCCAGGTGGGTCCCACATAAATTAAACATTTTACCATTTGATTTAAACACATTACAAGACCATTTTCAATCCTTTTGTGCACCTTAAAGTTGACACAAGTGAGTGCAAAAGGGAGAGAGCAAGGCGTGAGGAAGAGAAGGAGAAAAGCAAGAAAAATCAATCAAGAGTCCAAGGTAAGTGTTGATCTATGAAAGAAATCTCTTCTACTTCATGATTCTAAGTCTTTCCCCTTAATCCTAGGGATTTATTTTTTAGATTCATGGAATATTTTGCTGATGCACAAGTTAGATTTTTTAGAGAGAAAATGAGAAAGAGAGGGATATATAAGCAATAAATGCTATAAATCAACTTTACGAATAATTAGAGCATATTGGTAGATTGTTTGAGTTGATTTGAGCTTATATGAAATTTTTGCCATAAGTCATGCCATAATTAGAGCATTTAGAGCATATTCATGGCTTCTGGTTGACACTGTTCATGCAAGGGAAGGAATGATTTTGAGTTGTTTAATAATGGAAAAATGGTCCAAGAATGTGGTTATGCATGTATATGAAGGTAGGAGTTGGAAAATCACATTTTTGCCAATTTTTGCAAATATATCGGTCTGCATTGAAATTGGTAGAAGGAATGTCATTTTTGATTATTTTTATGCTTTTAATGGATTTAGAACGCAAAATTGTGTAGGATATAAGTGAGAAAACAATTTTGGAAGTATTATAAAATCAATTTTGGCAAAGTTAAGGGCTTTATGGCCCTTAAAATTCAATCGGAGTTTTGGAAGTGTAACACCTCCTATTTTTCCCCTATTTGCTCATATGATATCACTTTTGAACAACTTTTGCGTCTTAAATATCAAAATGTGACCAAAATTGTGAACTTGAATTTTTAAAAATGGAAAATAAAACGATGGTACTGTTCACAGGTCACTTTTCCAGATTTCTGGCCCAATTTTAAAAAATTATAATTAATTCTAGAAAAATTGAAATTGAGTGGTTTCAATTTCTAAATTTAGCTTATTACGTGATCTATAGGGAATAATACTCATTGGTCCAAAACCTTGCCCATTTGAATCAGTTTATTCCAAAATCATGTGCTGCTCAAGTGGTCATTTCCAGTTTTTCCCTTAAACTTTGAAAAATGATATCTCTTAATATACACATTCAAATTTTGTAAACGTTATATCATGTTAATGCTCAAGATATGTAGTTTTTAACTGAAAAGTTTCAGTTCAAATGGAGCTCGTTTGCTATTTTTCTTTGCCACGTGAAACTGGTCAGTTTTTCAGGGCCATGGAACCCTTTAGTTTTGAAAGCCAACTTTTCTTAAAATTTACCAAAACCTCTTTTTGGTTCATTTACCCACCTCTACCATGCATGATCACCCCCTCACTATTCCTTGGCACCTTTAGCCCATTTTCATGCATGCACCATCATGAGTGCGCTAGAGATACGTTGAGTATCTAGACAGCTGCAAATACTCGTTAAATGATTCTTTATCTCCTTATCTTAACACAAGGCACTCAGCTTCCTTCTCATCTTGTATAGACTTGGGAAAGTATTTCTGGTTGAACTTATCCAGGAAAACTTCCCAAGTAATAGGGGTATCCCTTGCTTGCTGAATTAGCTCAGTGTTGCTCCACCACTAATCTGCCTCTTGTTCTAGCTTGTAAATGGCTAGTTGTGCCTTTACTTCCGAGGACAATTCATGACTTTGAAAATCTTCTCAAGCCATGTCATCCACTTCTCAGCGACTTGGATATTTAAAGATCCTTCAAAGATAGGTGGGTTGTACTTGCAAAACTTGCTAACCCATTGCTGAACCTCATCTCTATCCTCCAGCCTGATAACTCAAATTGGCGGGGGATCAGGGATTTGCTCAGGGTCTGGCTGAGGAGGATGATGAGTCATATTCTGATTCTAGTTCTGATTCTGGTTTTATTTTGAGTAGCTAAAGCGGCTGCTATTGCTACTTAAATAGTAGATTCTCTTTCTGCTACCCTTTCTTGTTCCTATTGAGCTTGGTCTGCTCTTAATTATTCCATAAAATGCTGCTGTTCATTTAATCTTCTCAAGATTTCCTGTATAGTGTCATCTAGTCTAGGACAACCTCCTTGTCCTTCTTTATTTTGATTCTTATGGGTTTGCACCATCATGATCCTTTGACCTTTTAAAAATGAACAGCTAAATTAAAATTGCAACTTTAATCCATGCTCGCTATGCTACTAGTCAAAATAGCATTTCATATATATATATATATATATATATTTCATATATGTTTCTTACATACGATAGCATTTATCATACTGTTTCATCCTAGCATCCCTATACAAAAAGTTTCTACTTTACCAAAAAGTTTCGCTTTACATATGGAAATTCTAAGTTCTCCAAGCATACCCAAAAACATCTATAACATCTAGTCATCTAATCATCTAGAAACATCCTCAATACAAGGTCCTCAAGCCTATTAAGGAAAACAACGAAGCTAGGAATAAGGAGAAACAGAATATAACGCTCCGTAGCTCTTTGGAGTTCAAGGTCCGGAATGGTTGCCATTACCGCATTTATCCATTTGTCATCTGATGCTGCAATCAGGAACATCTGCTCAATCTCATAGGCTTCTCTAGCACTATCTATCAATGCCAAGAAGTAATTACATCTTGTGGGCCCATGGCCCCGCAACTCTCTAGCATGAAATCGTAAGACACCATGCATATATAGTTCCCTAGCCAGGTCATACTCCTCATTAATATCAGGCACTACCGCTGCCTCACTCACTATGCTTGAGTCCTGAGCTGACTCTATGTCATTAGATTCCATCTCTGAGTGCTTCTCCTTTGGGAGGCTTTCCCTCTTCGGATTAGCTATACTTATAGGTACAGCTGGGATTGGTTCTGACACCCAATCCTCATCCATTATATCTTGTGGACCGTCTTCCTCTGGCAAAGGTGACTCTACCTCAGGCTTTGAATTTTCCTCTAAATTATCCTCGAATATTCCTCCTTGATTGACACATGGTTCTGAGTGCATGCTCAGTTCCAGTGTATACGCATCATCATAGTTATCCTCAGGGTCTGAGAATAAAGGTTGTGTAACCTCAAAACTCTTACTATTCATGCTTGTCTATTTACACACATCTATTCAAAGTATAAATAGATCAATAACTATTCCAGCTCTAGACATAATTCAAACAATGTACTCACATATACCAACAATCAATTCACATAATAATGCAATATCAATGCGTACTAAGCATAAGTTGATCAAAACCTATGCTCTTGATACCACTAAGTGTAATACATCTTATTTTCCCCATATTTGCTCATATGAGATCACTTTTGAACCACTCTTGGGCCTTAAATATCAAAATATGACCAAAATTGTGAACTTGAATTTTCAAAAAATGAAAAATAAAACAATGGTACTGTTCACATGTCACTTTTCTAGATTTCTGGCCCAACTTTGAAAAATCATAATTAATTATAGAAAAATTGAAATTGAGTGGTTCAAATTTCTAAATTTATATTATCAAGTGATAAATAGGGAAAAATACTCATTGGTCCAAAATATTGCCCATTTGAATCAGTTTATTCTAAAATCATGTGCTGCTCAAGTGGTCATTTCCAGTTTTTCCAGTTTTCCCTTAAACTTTGGAAAATCATATCTCTTAATATACACATCCAACGTTGGTAGGTAATTTTCCCTCATTATTTTACAAAACCTGAAAATGGCAATAAAACTTAGCTTAGACCTCGCTTTGTCCACAGATCGCCTATATAACGTAAAGGCCACCCCTGTTTGTTCGTGCTAAGCTCACGGCTTCTCTGTGCCTATTCCCATAAGCGAAAACTGGTCTCTTTGAACCTGAAAGGTACGAGCCCCTTGCCCCCTTCATCTCACCTTGTCTTGCTACTTCCATTGTATCTCGTTGGTATCTGGTTGCACATTCATGTGAACCCCATGAGCATTTCTGATAGTAGTGTCATCGTTAAGCTCTGCTTGCTAATGGCATGGCATGCAGAGAAGGCTTGTTAACGAGCCCCTAGCCCTGCTTGTTTCTTGCTTTTCCATTTAAGATTTCCTCAAACAAAGTCTTGTATCCTGAAGTGGATCTTCTATTGGAAACAGAATCTGCCAATCACTTGTATTCGCAACTGGTATTGCAAAATTTAGCATCAGGTTTGAAGTTTATTTACCTCCATTATTTAGTAGCATTTCTATATCTTTTTTGTAATGGTTTGCAGTCCTGTAACTTTGAGTAACTTGCTGAAACTGTGGTGATTCATTGCTTCACCTATGTGGTTGCTTTTAATAACCTTGAAGTAGCATACTTTTTTTTATTTACAGTTCAACTCATGTAGCATATGGAGATAATTAAGCAACATACTTAAATATGTTAGCAATGTCTTCGGCCAAGATATAGCTATGAGTGAAGAGATTTACATTATTGATTCTGTCTCCTGGAAATGTAAGAAAAAGAAACTTCATTTGAATCCAAAAAAAAAACTGGAAGATATCAAGAATTGAAAAGAGCATAGTATGTTTTCCATTGTATGAACTATTGTGTAATCATGAGATTATTTTAATCATGAGATAATTATTAGTTTTGTTTAAAAGCTTTATTTAAAGGAACTGTGAAGTCATACAGAGGAGGGTGCTAAGATAATTTGCTTTAGACTTGTGATTACACGCTGATGGTGCTGGTGTAGGTAATCCAAAGGTGTTTAATGCATGAAACAGTTAAGTGTGTATACAAGAGGTGTAATGCATGAAACAGGAATTGCTTTGGAAATGGATAAACATAGAGATTATGGATCTGATTGTTGTTCTGTCAGTTTCAGTAGGTATTTATGGCCTGTGTTGAGAAGTCATTAGTCATGCATTTGAGAAGTCATTAGTCATGCATTTAGCCATTATGTGAATTCAGCAGCTCAGGATGATTTCCTTGTTCATAAAAATTTAATTTGGAGATATGGTGCTTGATTTGTTGTTATATTGTGCTGGTTCTCAATTTATAATGCATACATGTCTTACAATGTGCTCGTAGCAAAATGAGCGACACTAGAGGTAAAGCGACGTGGGACTATGCTACCACAAAAGTGTTTATTGACGCATGTGTTGATCAAGTGATGAATAAACAGCGTCGAGGCACTAGCTTTTCGAAAGACACGTGGAAGCTTATAATTAAAACATTTAATGATAGCACGCAATGAGGTTACTCCCAAAAACAGCTGAAGAATAAGTATGACTGTCTTAGGAAAGAATGGAATACTTGGGAGTCTCTCCTTGCTAAAGCTACGGGAGTCGGTTTTGATAGTGCCCGGAATATGATATTGGCTGATGACGATTGGTGGGCAAGGAAAATTCGGGTACCAATTTCCCACCGCTTTACATTTTACATGTAATATTGTTAAATAGTCTTGCCACTAATACGATACAAACTTGTATTGCTGCAGGAGAATCCGAAGTTCGCTCCTTTTCAGTTCAGTGGGTGTAGGTACGCTGATAAGTTACGAATTATATTCAAGGATGTCCTAGCCTCCGGTGATCATGCACTCGCACCATCGGCAACACTAGAGGAGGAGGATGATGATGATGATGTATACATACCCCAAATGGAAGTCCACGAAAGCGAACACACCGAAGGATCTGGTGATAGTCAGGATAGTTCAATCGGTGCAGAGCCTGGTCTGAGCTGCGGTGTGACAAATGACCTTGATGGCCTAACTATGCGCACAAATAGCACTGCTACAGGCTCCACAGGCCGTGGAAAAAGAAAGATTGGAGAAACTTCTAAACGAAGAAAAAGGTCAAAAAAGGCTACCTCGCAGGTCGTGGTCGATTGCATGAGTAGGATAGTAGCAGTTTCAGAGGAGAGAGTAGCAGCCTTAAAAAATGAGCAAATCAATGAAACTCCACCAGTGACCGAAATCACCAAAGAGTTGTGTAAGATTGATGCTATTGCGTGTGACCCTGACTTTCGGCGACGGTGTGTGAATATGATGATGCATAGACAGTGCCGGGAGATGTATGTGGGGCTTAAATGGAGTGAGGAGCTCTTGCTAGACTGGTTGCGGGAGCATGCGTACAATGCACCTTATCTTCAAATGCCGCCGAAGCGTTAACTTATCCCCGTAACCTAGATACAGTTGCGGTGTTAGTTGATTTGCTTGTTTCTAAGCTTATTGTCCTTAAGATTGGTTGCTTGGTTTCTGTACTTGTTAAGACTTTGTAACTTTGATTTCTATATTTAGCTTTCTTTGTTGGCAAAAAAAAAACTTATGTCATTATGATAAATATAACGCTGTCATTATGTCATTAGGTTGAACCAAGGGATGGCAACTTCAAACGATGCATCTAACTCAAGTGATGAGTATAATTCGAACGATGATGTTAATTCGAACGATGACGAGACAGAGGAGTACAATGCTCGTAGGCGAGCAAATCGTGAACTATTGCATCAAGAGTTGATAGAGTATGAGCATGTTGCGGTGCTTATGACTCAATATATCGCCCCTTACATTTTCAAGGAACCATGTAGAACAAGTTCCCAAACAGGAGAAATGTGGGTTCAACATGTTCTGATGGGAAACGATATACTATGTCCAGAGAACTTTCGCGTTGAAAAGCATATCTTTTATCTCCTGTGCAATAAATTGATGGAACATGGCTTAAAGAGGAGCAGATATGCGGGAATTGAAGAAAAGGTAGCCATGTTCTTATATACAGTTGGACATGGACTAGGTAACAGAGTAATACAGGAGAGATTTCAACGATCTGGAGAAACTGTGAGCAATTATTTCCATCAAGTGTTAGAGTCATCACTCAAATTATCAAGGGAGATTATTAGACCTCTTGAAGATTCGCTTCATCATCCCCACCCACGCTTACTACAAGATCCTCGATATCACTATTTTCAACATGCTGTCGGAGCCATTGATGGAACTCACATAGAATGTGTGGTTTCTGCTGATAAGAGAGACAAATTTGTTGGTCGAAAAGGGAAACCTACACAGAACGTAATGGCCGTATGTGATTGGGACATGTGCTTCACATTCGTTCTAGCTGGTTGGGAAGGCACGGCACATGATGCTCGTATATTCCAAAGTGCGATCTCTACTCCATCGTACAACTTTCCACATCCACCTCAAGGTTTGTCTCCAACTCTGGCACATTAAAGAATATGTTTCTGTTATTTATGTTTTATTTATTTTGGCCCGACATAATGATTTTTAATTGTTCCTAGGGAAATACTATTTGGTTGACAGTGGATATCCAACACAAAGGGGATATCTTGGTCCGTATAGACGTGAACGTTATCACCTTGGTGAATTCCGCCGACAAGCCGGTTTTCGAAATCATAACGAGGTCTTCAATTACTATCATTCGAGCTTGAGATGTACCATAGAAAGGACATTTGGTGTATGGAAAAATAGGTTTAAAATCTTTGAATGTATGCCCGCATATGACTATGACACACAGGTTAAACTTGTT
Source organism: Vachellia pachyceras (assembly GCA_025593235.1). Classification (NCBI taxonomy): domain Eukaryota; kingdom Viridiplantae; phylum Streptophyta; class Magnoliopsida; order Fabales; family Fabaceae; genus Vachellia; species Vachellia pachyceras. Next base: position 2,151 of record JANTPZ010095843.1, on the reverse strand, counting down.
TGTGCAACCATGGCCATTCATAATTTCATCCGTCGAAATTCCAGTACTGATACAGTATTCTGCCAAGGTGAACAAGTAATGTTGGGTGATGAAGATATAACTGATGTAGCATCCTCGTCAACCCAGACTTCTTCCTCTTCAAGATATATGATGCATGTTCGGGATTCAATCAGAGACGAACTTGTTAATGCTAGAAATATCAATTAGCGATGCTACTGTTGTCATTTGTAATTACTATTTTCTATTATGTTATTTCAAGTTTAATGTAATTCCAATTTACAAAGTTACTATTTAATTTTAATTTATTTTTATTTAAGTTTTCATGGTTTTAATATGAAAAATATTAAATTTGGAAAAAAAGTTACTTAACCCACCTTGTTTACTTTTACAAATAAGTCACTTATCTGATCGTATTCCCAAACGCACCCTCTTTTATAAATAAGTCACTTCTTCCACCGCTTTCCCAAACACAAATCACTTTTACAATCTGACTTATTTCCAATCTGATTTCTCCATAAGTACTTCTGCGCATAAGTTACTTATCCCACCGCTTTCCCAAACGGACCCAATATCAGTTTTTGTGAATGGGTGTTGGGTATATAGAAGTTCTAGGGAGACTATTTTGTACCCAAAAGTTTTAAAATAAAACATTTTCACACACCATTAAAAATGTTAACATTGACTGTCAACGTGAAAGTTAAACACACGACACTTGGTGCATCTATAACTAGAGATTTAAAATATTGAAATTAACTAATGAATAAAATTACATTGAAGTACATATTTTATCTTAATCTGATAAGAATATGAGTGCGTGTACTATTTTATTAGTGATATAAATAAGCGTTTAAGGTATAATTTTAATAATTAAGTTTTCTGCTAAGAGCGTCTGGTAGCATAAAATTTCAGAAGTTGCAAAAATACATATAAAATTATAAAAATGGTGAAAAAAAACCACACCGTTAATTCAACATTTACTTTTCATCGGTGAGCCCACGAGGTCATCTTTTCGTCATGTCATCTCTTCTTCCTCATTTCTTTCTCTCTCTTCTTCCTCGTTTCTTTCTCTCTTCTTTGCCCACGACGATGGTCATTGAATCGTAATTTGGAAAGAATGATAGGCCTAAAAAGATGGAGAGAAGGGTGTGCATGGGAGCATGTTGACCATGAGAGAGCGAGTTGATGGCGAGGAGCTGGAGTGGGCACACGGGCAGAGTACGTAGTTGGCGTGAAGCACATCCAAGTGAGTGGATCTGGAATAGGCAGGCATATACATATATATATATGTATGTATGTATGCATATGTATATAAACGATAGATTTCATTTGACAGGTGGGGAGCGACGGCAGACAAGGAGGAATCACAGTCAAAGGGAGAGAAGAAGCGGGGATGGGATCAGGAATGATGCGGCAGCAGCCGCCATACTCCTCATCACCACAGCATCAAAACAAAGCAAAGGAGTGCGATGCGAGTAGTACCAGTAATACAGGTCAGCCCACGGGTTGCGGGCTGGCCCACACGGGTTGGCGGGCTACAGAAATGTAGCCCGCACCGCATTTATAGGGTTGGCGGGCTGGCACCAAATATTTATTTTTTTAAAAAAAATAAAAAAAATTCTTTTTTAAGTCCAGTTATTTTTGGGCTGAGACTGAGCCATAAAAGACAAAGGAATTAAACAAAGAATCAGCGCAAAAAGAATTCCAACATAGCATATAATCAAGCAAGGTCATCGTAGTGCCATGAAAGAATTCCAACATAGCATATAATCAGCGGAAAACGAATTCCAACCAACATCGATATGATAAGTTGATAACAGAAAGATTACCTGTGTAGGTAATATTTACAAACTAGACAATGGACAAAATTAAACAAACATTATAAATTGACAACAGCCTAAATAAACAACAGACTTTTAAGAAACAAGTAACCTACAGAAAAGATGAGATCCAGTGTCGATAATTGTAGCACGCAGATAGGATAACAATGTACAAGAAATAATAACAAGGTTGCTATGATATTCAAGATCTCTTACCACAAATCTATGATGTAGGCGTGGTGGCATGGGCTCAACTGGGCTGACGTGAATATGGACCACATCACTCTAGAAAATAAATGAGACAGAAGACCATTGGGAAGTCAGTGGCATACTT
>JANTPZ010095842.1:0-17580 GCA_025593235.1 Vachellia pachyceras | reverse complement strand
TTTGTTGTGGCTCCAGTCGCGGCGCTTGGGGAGGCATCCTAGCTCCTGGGTGCTTAGGTAAACGCCTGAGGGTAATTGACGGCTCGCCCTGCCCAACATTGGTATGACCTAAGAGGAAGGGAGATTTCGCCCTGCCCTTGACTTGTGGGTGAGCTCAACCCCCTGTCTAAAATTTTTGTATAAAAAAAAAAAACAACGTAGCTCCAATTTAGTACTTTAATGCAAAATTATATGCAAATAACTAAACGAAAATATTTACCTTTGGTACTTTTAAGCCTTTAATCATTGAACTCGACAATCAATCTCATAAAAATTTATATAAGTTTCAATATAAATTACAAAATATAAAATCCATGGTAAACTGATTCCCCTCCTCATCTGTCATTCCTAATGGCAGAGTTCTCTTCCCGGGCCCGCCTTATTTTGTGTAGGAAGCGGCTTATGCTGTAGGCAGAACCTCGTAAACGGAGAAATTTGGAGAGAGGAGGAGGAGGAGGAGGAGCTATGGGAGATGGCAATAGTGCCACCGGCACCAATCGGTCCAACAACAATAACAGTAATAAGCCGGAGTGGCTACAACAGTACGATCTGATAGGGAAAATTGGGGAAGGTACTTATGGTCTTGTATTCCTCGCAAGGATCAAGTCTGCCACGAATCGTGGAAAATCAATTGCCATCAAGAAATTCAAGCAGTCCAAGGATGGCGACGGAGTCTCTCCCACCGCTATCCGTGAAATTATGGTCTTCCTTCTCTTTCCTTCTCTCTTTCCAACTTTTTCCTTTTTCCATTGGCTGCTTCAATTACAGCTGCTCTGTAATGAAGGGATATTTGGTAGTGAGGTCAATGAAATAAGAAACACTGAGGGATTTTGATGTCCAATTTAAAAATAGTACCCTTTTGTGTTATTGTAAATTCGTAAGTAATTTCACTTAGCCAACTTGGGAAAACCGAACTAGTTCTACAAGTCTTGTCCTTTTTATTTTTGGGTTTACAGTCTTGCTCTTTTTTGTCATGTACTCCTTTTTGGAAACAAAATTGGCCAATCTTATGCTTACTTTCCAATATGTCAGGGATGGAATGGTGGGTATTTTTATTATACTTGACCATATAGGGAAAAATTAATGCTACTTGGCAAACTATTGATGCTTTACCAATTGCAAATTTGACAAATGAGATTTGAGTCTCATGTTAGAAGTATAAGATTCTAATATGGGATTTTGAGGAACTTTGGGCATTCAAACCACACACACGGGGATGGCTCTCTAAGTTTGTTGGCATCATGACCCTCGACTTCCTTCCACTTGCAAATTTGGGGGGCATATAGTGACACCAACGTTTCAATGTGAAACTAAGGCTAGATATTTAGCAGTAGCCTGCAAGGATGATAGGGATGCTGAGCATGGTGGCATACTGGTATGGTATGGACCCCAATTTCATGACATTGGACTTGAGTCCCCTGTTGGAAGTATGAGATTTTGATTTGGGGTTTATATGGAGACAAGTTATATGGGCCTTGTCTCCTCCACTCCCATGACAAATCAAATATTCAGAAGGCAATCAGAAGACATGTTAAGAATTCAACTGATTGTTATCATTTTTGCTCATCTGGTGCCTTTAGCATTCAATTTGAGTTATTTCTTTTATGCTGCAGTTACTCAGGGAGATAACACATGAAAATGTCGTGAAGCTCGTGAATGTACACATTAATCATGCGGATATGTCTCTGTACCTTGCTTTTGATTATGCTGAACATGACCTTTATGTAAGTAGAATTGTAAAGGGTGCCTATTATTTGAAGTAAATTCAAATTTAAGCATTTAAATTAAAAATATCATCTCTTTAGGAACCCTTGAAAAAAAGATCTGACGAAATATGTATTTTTTTATATCTGGAATGATGTCTGTCTCCTCACATTCTGATGTTCCCCCAGACATTATATACAGATTTTACATCAAAAGATATGCGTTCTACTTTCTAGTCTTCGTTTTATGAAACTTGGGATTTTTTTAAAAAATAAATCAATTACTCATTTTCCTGTTTTACACTAATGCTTAAGGTTCTGCCTCTACTATGGATTTTATATTATTACCACATCCCCAGTTTTTTTAGTCTCTTTGGGAATAAATGTATAGGTGGAAAGAAATATATTTTTCTTGTTAGACAAATTCATTTTAAAACTTGCTATTATGATTGCCAGGAAATCATTCGGCATCACAGGGACAAAGTCAACCATTCTATTAATCAATATACTGTTAAATCATTACTTTGGCAGTTGCTCAACGGACTGAACTATCTGCATAGGTGAGTATTCTTTTATGACATTGACAATGACTCCTTTTCAATTTTCCCCCTATTAAATTGGCTCAACGTATTTCATTTATGCTGTAGTAATTGGATAATTCATCGAGACCTTAAGCCATCGAATATATTGGTATGCTTCCAGCTGCCCTTTCATTGTATACTTTTATATTCTTTTACTGTTATATATAACCATTTTCATTGCAACCCCTTTTTGGTCCCCTTGTGTTTAGTACACTTGTTCATTTTTTTTTCTTTTAGTGTGTAAATATCTAAGTCTACTACCTTATTTCTGTACCTAAACTTTCTATGACCAGGTTATGGGTGAAGGAGAGGAACATGGAGTTGTCAAGATTGCTGACTTTGGCCTTGCAAGGATATATCAGGCCCCTTTAAAGCCATTATCTGAAAATGGAGTATGAGGCATCTTTTTAACTTGATAAAATAGTCAATATATACTTTACTATTTGAATTTTGAAATAAAATGAAAACATTATTTAGGCCTGTGTTCATGTACCAGTTTTGTTGGTATGCCTTAGTTTAGGAGAGCAAGCAGTTTTTCCTTTATTTTCTTATCCAACTGTGTTCAGTGGCGGAGCCACATTGTGGTGAGGGTGGGCAATTGCCCCCACTCAATTTTTGGGGTATATGTAAATGCTTGTTAGATTTTTATTTTGCACCCACTGATTTTTAATATTTGAACCCACTCAAATTATTTACACTTGTAAGCTTGTTGTCATTTGTTTGAAAATAAAAAATTGCCCCCACTGATCCAGGGTCCTGGCTCCGCCACTGACTGTGTTCTGTTGTTACTTTTGAGCTTTCATTTGGGTGATATTTTTTGTTTCACTGGACTGAGAGAACAATAATGTGCAGGTTGTTGTTACCATATGGTATCGTGCTCCTGAGTTGCTTCTTGGTGCAAAACATTATACCAGCGCTGTTGGTATCCTTTTAGTTTAACTTTCTCGTCTTCTAAGTTTCTGGGCAGTCAAGGAGGCAACAGAGAAGTGTTATGCTTCTATAATGTTTGCCATTCAAGTTATTAAACTGATGTTGCATCTTATGGTTGATGAAAGATTAACACCCAATAAAATTATCATTTTCTCTTTATTAGAATAAAATCATTATTTTCTCATTCATACACCTCAAGTTTTTTTGTCTGTCTGTTTTTGACAAGGCCCCTGGTTTGGTTTTTTAAACCCCTCGGTCGACATAGGATAGTTGCTTGAATTATAAATCGATTTTTCTAAATCTAAGATATTGGGAAGTATTGAGGATCTACAAGATAAACAATCACGAGGCACTTGAACATCTTCATGCACCCACAGATTCTAACTTAAAGGTTCGTCCTTAAATAGTCATTTAGATATGTGGGCTGTTGGATGCATTTTTGCTGAGCTGTTAACACTAAAGCCACTATTTCAAGGAGCAGAAGTCAAAGCTACACCTAATCCATTTCAGGTTGTCATCCAGTAACCTTTAGCTTTCTGATTTTATTTCTTGGATTTTATTTCTTGGTGGTTGTTACTGTCATTCTGTGATATTTAATGTTTCTATTGGTATTAACTTGTCCATTTTGGATTCTAATTCTATAAATCCACGTATTAATTATGCAGCTTGACCAACTCGACAAGATATTCAAGGTTTTAGGTAACTTATATGTTTTAGTTATTCTTTCTCTCCGCTGGGCTTATTCATATTCTTGATGAATATTTTGGAGTTACGCTGTTGGACATTGTAACTGTGCCAGGCCATCCCACATTAGAAAAGTGGCCTACCCTAGCATATCTTCCCCATTGGCAACAAGATGTTCAGCATATACAAGGGCACAAATAGTAAGATCTGTTGACAATACTTTAGGTGACATTTTATTATTAATTTACGTGTCACATGCATATAAGTACAGTATTCAGAAAATTAAAAAAATTTAGGATAAACCTATTTCCTACTTTTGTTACTCCCCCTTCCTCAAATAATGGAAATTTTCTCCTTCGATGTTTGCGTGCAACAGTGACAACACTAGCCTTTTTAATGTTGTACACCTGCCTCCAAAAAGTCCTGCTTATGATCTCCTATCAAAGATGCTTGAGTAAGCTTTCTTCTTCTTTGACTACCTTGATTATGATTTTCTAGTGTGGATTTTCTTAAATTAATAATTGCCTGATTACCTAAAGCAACAAGAGGATCAAATAAATGAAGAGCATTCCCACGAAGTTACTTTCCCTTTTCACAATATACATGTTTTGGTTGCATATATCACGGAGTATTCTCTTTGGAAACCCTTTTTGGTTCCACATTGCAATGATTTTGTCTGTAGTATTTGTGGGTGAGTGATGCACATTACGCTGTTTAGTTGAAATAATTCATTTATTTGCTTTTCATGTGCAGATATGATCCTCGAAAGCGTATTACGGCAGCACAAGCATTGGAACATGAGTACGGCCTTCTCTCTTTATTTGGCTATTTTATGTGATTTTCAAGTATCGAAATAGCTAAACTATAAGAATGGCTGAATTGTTAAGAATATTTTTCTTAATGATTTTAAGTCTGTGGTTTTACTGTTCATTTTGGGATCAAACTTTTTTTCTCCCAATTCGCAAGATTGTAGATGTTATTGGTTATATAATTGGTTTCTTTTTATTATTTCAACTATCATCTTTTAAGCATTTATGTTTCTTACCTAGGTATTTCAAAATGGAGCCACTGCCCGGGCGGAAGTAAGGCCTTTCCTTTACTTCTTTTTAATTTTGTTTTGATATTTTCTGTTATGTTTTTTAATTGGGTAAATCCTTTTTAATCACCGCTGGTTACCTTTCATTTCGATACATAAGCTATATTAGTTTGACTTAATGGATTGAAGCGTGTATTCTCAGTGCTCTTGTGCCCTGCCAGCCTGGAGAGAAAATTGTGAATTATCCCACTCGTCCAGTTGACTCAACAATAGATTTTGAAGGGACAACCAATTTGCAACCTTCTCAACCGGTATGCAACAACTTTTTTTTTAAAGAGAAACAGATTGCAAATAAGGGCTCCTGGACTGGAAAAATAATATACTATTTCAATGGTGGAAATTTGATACGTAAATTCTGTGCATAGTTAGAGAGTATGTGCCCGAAATTGCTTCTTTGTTAGCTTTTTACAGCTTTATCCTTCTAATACTGTAATTGCATAAAATTTTAGTGTGTAAAATGCAGATGATTTTTAGCTGATGTGAGCAATCATGTTTGAGGGTATTCAAGTTTAAGTTGATGGGGAATGTGATGGATTCTAAACTTTCCCGCTTGGGACTACTTCTAAAACCTTGTTTTCATGAAGAAATAACCAAATCTATCCCTAGTAAAAGCAGTTTGAAGTGATAAAACCTCACTGGCATATCTTCTCTCCAACTCCACAGAATATCATGAAGCCTTGATATAATTCATAGTGAGAGGATGGACCAAGTATTTTTACTAATCCGTAACTGTTGCAGTCCTCTTCAACCTTCAGAAAATAAGACCACGTTATATATATGATATTACTTGGACCAATCGTACATTTGCTTCTGGACTTGGATGCATTTGATTTCCATGGATCCTTATTGAAATTACAGTTTTCTTGCCTTTCTGAAGAAGTGCCTGTTCATCACTTCATACTTCGGGAAGTGTATCCTTATTTCTTATTCTTTGAGTCAGGTTTCTTCTGGTGGCAGCATGGGAGGTGGTCATGTACCAAATAGATCTGTCCCTCGGCCAATGAATGTTGTTGCCATGCAAAGGATGCCACCTATGCAAGCTTATAATCTTGCATCCCAGGCAGGGATGGGTGGTGGAATGAATTCTGGCATCCCTATGCCACGAGGAGTTGCCCAGGCTCATCAACAGCAGCAGGTTCAGTATTTTGTTTTCCCATGCTTCTGTTTGGACGAAAAAAGGTGGAGGTGGGCTCCGAATTTTTGTTCTCCTTTTCTCTAATGGTGTTCTTGTTTACTTTGTTGAACAGTTGAGAAGGAAAGACGGTGGAATGATGTTGCCTGGATACCCTCCACAACAAAAGTCAAGGCGTAACTAAGGTAGTGCATCACTTTTGGTGTGATATGCTTATCATAAAATTGTGAGAATCTCATCAGGTGGAAATATTAAGATTTATACTAGTGGAGCCTATTTCTCAGATTTTCTGTGAACAATTTTTTTTTTTTTTGAATTTAGGAGTTGTGAGACTTGTATGTGAAATACCAAAAAACACAGCTTTCTTTTAGATAGGATTCTGTGTCCTTGATAAACTCCAAATTGAGCATCACCTTGACTCACTTGATTAAGTAGTCACTTTATGTCATGTGGCTGAGAATGAATAGTGGATAATACTGTTCATGTGTCATATATTAATGACTAGGTTTTGCCTGTAGATGTCAAGTACAGATAGATTGTGCTCAACGTTGGGGCGCTTGGAACTCATTCAGGATCCCAAGTTCGAATGGCTTGTCTTCATTGGTTCCTGGCCTATAGTGCAGTCAAAAGATCTTGCCATGCACTGGAAATTGGATGCTAAAGCACGAGCTACAACGGTCAATATGCCAATTCAATCCGTTGGAGGGGATAAAAATGGTGTTGATTAAGCTACTGGAGCCAATATGTATATCCTGGTTTCCACTGTACAATCTCGTACCTAGTTAAGACTCCCAGAGCCTATAATGTTCTTTAAAGCGTCCAATACGTTTCCTCTGGAAGGGAACTTATGTAATGTTGTACTCATTCAAAAATACTGCCTCACTTCCGTGGAGATCTGACTCATTAGTCATCTTCCGAGGAACTAAACTTTAATGTATTCAATAGAAGTAGTTTTTCTGCTGGAAAGACGGAAAAAATTGGAGATTTTTCTTCCTCAAAAAGCAATAAAATAAACGAAGTTAGTATAATTAGCTCTACTTTCTTAAAACTGAATATCCTAAAGATGTTTTCTTTTGAATAATTTGAAGGGAAGAAAATACTTATTTCATAAATGTTGCCAAACACGACACTGTTAATAGAGATACCATTTACATTAGTTTTGCTAAATATGCATTACTTCTTATTATGAAATATTAGTTGAAAATAGGCAAAGATTGACAGAATACAACCAGACTTGCCTTCCAGGAAATGTTCATGAGTGGACGTTCCTTGAGTTCTCTTAACTTTTTTTTTTTCTATGATTTTGTCTGGTTATGACCCTTCCCTTGCTTTAACCAACGACCTCTTTTTTTTTTCCCGTCTCCTTGACAAGAAGTCATTTTTCTATGAATTTGTCTACTGATGCCTTTCTTTTCTTCAAACACTTGCTGCTATTCTTTTCTTTTCTCTTCCTTGTCTCTGTCAACTAAGTCAATATATTCACCACGAAAATACAATCAATTATCCGTCATCGACAAGGTATTTACTTAAGATGGGATCTTGGGTTTGTTTGGATAATATAATTCTTGGGGCAGAGATTATTAGGATTTTGAGATGCCACCGAAACCAAAGAAGCATTGCGTGCTCATCAAACTACTAGTTAGTTGCAACTTGCAAGGAATGAGATGGCTTCCTCTTTGTACATCCCAATATTCTTGTTATCTAAATAATCCTTCAGCTTCAAAGAGGGATGATAACGCAACAGAGGAAAGAGATTATTAGTTATTACGTGTATCCCATAGTTAATAAGTTATACTCAACTCATTAACTATTAATACAGAATACAGTTAATTCACATTATTTATATATTATGAAGATCTTTCAAATTACACGCACGCATACACTTTCCTGACAAATACTGACTACGCAACAGAGGTAGCAGAGAAAATTAAATGTGTGATGACTATAAAAACTGTTTTTTCGCGTCATTAATCATCTTGGTGTATATTTATTTTTATAATTGATTTTAGTAATTATATTATCAATGTGAAAAAATGAGGAAAACAGATGAAATATATTCGGGGTGTTTGAAAACATTTATTTTCTCCTTTTTTTCACGCTGTACATAAGTCGAGGTAAAACTCATTTACATACTTATTTAAAACTGCGTAAAATCACCCTTTCAACGATTTTTTGGACCAGCCTGCATCCAATTAAGCATCAATTCCGTATTATTGGTGGATGATAGGAAAAACTAAAAAAATAATAATAACGAAAACCAAATCAACCAACTATTTATGTATTTCGTCAGCGGGAAATGGTCAGAACAGGAGGTGAGAAACAAACTGCGGACGCGCAATACATACCTTCGTTTTTTTTCTCGCACTGTCCGGTCTAATCGATTTCAGTGGAGGAGTCCACAGTAATCATTTATTTACTGAGCAGATCACACAAACAAGCTGACGGCTACAGTGACAGAAAGATAACGCGTGGGATTCGAGTTCTGGAGAGACGAATCTATTTGGTCTTAACTAGCTCGGCTTCTACATTCCAGCATCATCATCCTATCCAGAATTCCAGGTAAGCGGGAAGCTTTCTCTCTGCGGTGTTTTTTTTTTTTTTCAATTCCGATTCATTTACTGCTGTTCGTCCAACTGTTTTAATTTTCTGAATTATGTCGTAATGATCTAGGATCATTAATCATTTCTGGGACCCCTTTTGGCTATCAGCTTTCACGTTTTTCTTTGATAGATTAGTGTCTTCTGGGTTCTGCTCATGTATTGATTCACTGTGTATTTATCCAAAGTATACTGAGTTCGTCATTATGATGATGTAACTAATCTATGAAAGAAGGAAGTTTCTTTTTGCCATTTTCAATTTTGCGATTTCCCCTTTTTTCTGGAGTACAAAATAATTGTTTTCTTTGAATATGGAGTCTGGGATCGGCATTTACGTTTTGAGCGAGGGTGTGTTTGATAAAACTGAATCTCAGAATGTCTTATAAAAGAAAATATTGGCATATAGCGGAATGAGGAGGTTTCATACTCAGATTATTTTCGTTTAATGTTTCATTTAAGGAAATAGTTATTTTATTCACGTAGAAATCATGGCAATGTGATTGGAACCGAAGACACAAGTTACCCCAAGTTTTTTCCACTGGACCACTCGAAAGTTCTAGTTGTTGATGAATTCCTTCATCTCATATTTCACAATTTTTCTTGGCACAGCTTCACCTGTACCCATTTTCAGTGGGTCTTAAATAAACACCTCTTATTTTTAATCCTGAGACTTTATTTTCCAGGCTCAAGCAAGTGCATCTTTAAATAGCCTTTCAACATGAAGTGCTGGTCACGGGCGACTCTTTTATTTGAACTTGTAAAAGTCTCCATGATTCATCATTCAGGTTTCTAATGGGGGATTTCATTGTATCCCGTGTAATAGGAGGATTGGATTGGCAATATGGAGATTTCTGTGGTTGTGTAGATTGTGTATAAGTTCATCTCTCAGACTTGCTCCAGCAACTTGTACTATGCTAAAAGCTTCTTGTGTGTTTGTTCTGCCTTCAAACTGTCGATACCTAAACTCTGTTGATCATAATTCTTGATGCTTTAGCTGGCCTCATGAACTTCATTAAGTAAATCCTATTGGAGCATAATGGTCCGATAATCTTAAATCAAAATTGAATATTTGAATTTAAGCGCTCAGTCTCAGCCATTTAACTGGGCTGAGAAAGTTTGTCTGAAATGGTAAAGGAAGAAGTCAGCAATGATAGTTACTCAAATGTTGAGACTGAGGATTCAGAATCTCACTCTCAGCACAGTCCTGAGAAGGAGACGGGCTGGACAAGGATGAATTGTCGTGTGTGCCAGTGTGCTGAATCTGATAAGAGGGGAGATGTTGCTCTAGAATTTTTGGGCATCACTCCAGTTTTAGAATCTGATGAAACTAATGTTGAGGAAAGGTCAGATTGTGAGGAAGTTCCCAGAAATGCATCTCTTAAAAGAAATGTTGGAAGTAAATCTGGGGTTGTGGAGTTTGTGAGCCCTGATGGGGAGGTTTTCATTTGCAGAACTGACTTAGAAGTGGGTCTTTCTCATCGAGACACTCTTATTGAACTTGGCTGTTGTTGTAAAAATGACCTTGCTGCGGTACACTATGCTTGTGCGCTTAAATGGTTTGTCAATCATGGATCTACTATCTGTGAAATATGTGGAAATGTGGCAAAAAATATCAAAATTGCTGACTTCAATAAGGTTGTTGCTTCTTTGAAAGAGTATGAAGCATTGAGGGAAAGAACTGCCATTGGGCAACCCAGTCCCACTCAAGTTCCTGCAAATACTGGTATAGATCCTGATGCTGTGGCTGCTATCAGGAGGCAGAGGCTAAGTGAAATTGCACTTTGGTTTTGTCCCCGTAACACCAGTGACAACAACAATGTGGAAACAGTCTCACCAGTAATTTCTGAACGACCTTTAAATAGTGTGACTGAAGAAGCTCCACCTGTTCAAAATCCTGCAACTAAGTGGGCAGTGGAAATTACTGGGATCCTGCTTGCTACTGGATTGCTTACTGTCACCCTTGCATGGCTCATAGCTCCTCGTGTTGGAAAGGTATGCGATAGTGAATTGGTCTATTAGGATGGCATAGGAACGTAAGCATGCTTTCTTCATTACTGCCAGAGGAGAGGTCAAATCTTGGTCACTACCCTTTTATTCATGCCACCCTACGCCAAGGCAGTAGAAGGACCTAAACATGTTGGCATGTTCACATGGGAAATTCCCGATTCTGTCCATGCATGAAACTGTGAAGCACAACTTTTTTAGTCATGCATGTAATACTGATGACATCCGGAGAATTAGGAGTCAATTTATTTCTGATACACATAGTTTGATGGATGAATTAAGCTTGTTCGTATCTCAATGTTTTACTTCTCATGGACAAAATTGCCAACGGGTCCTTAGGAAAAAGTGGAGTTTAGGTTTGGGATTTGTGTTTTGTAAATATTGGCTGCTGTTTCCCTTTTCATTTTAGCAATATGTTGAAGCGTATGCGTGATTCCATTTTATGTGTTGTGCAGAAAACTGCAAGAAGTGGTCTTCATATCTTACTTGGAGGCATTTGCGCTTTAACGGTCGTGGTTTTCTTCCGCTTTGTAAGTTCACTGTTTACATTCTTTGGTCCTCGTAGCATGTCTTTAAATAATATGAGTTTCAAATAAATTAGGCTTGATCTAGACTTGATTGTTTCTAAGAATAGCACTTGAAAGAGGAAAAGGGACCGGTGTACCCTTATGCACAAATGAAATATGACTGCTGATAGGTGAATTAGACACTAGAAAAATTATAGTGGGCACTAAGAAATGACAAGATAGTTGATCTTAGTGGCATGATTTTCCATTATTCTGTCAAAACTTGTTACTTAAACATGTTAATGACCAAGTCTTGGATTTCTGGAGTATCATTCCTGGGACTTTTGAAAACATTGTCTGACAGAATGCCTTCTACATATGCATCACAAGATAAGCCATCTAGTGAAGGGTCAAGCCTAAAATTATTTATGTAGTATTTGATCGTTTGACGTCTTAGCGGCCAGAGGTTTATTTTCTATAGAACTTGTGTTATCTAAATTTTGGGATATAATTCTAATCATTTTCCATTCCAGTTGGAGCGAATCTGTAACTATTTCCTATTGGGGTTCAATAAGAAACTAACTATTGTCAGCTTTTGGTTGTTGCAGTTCGTGCTCACCAGGATCAGGTATGGACCTGCGCGTTACTGGGCAATTTTGTTCATTTTCTGGTTTCTTGTGTTTGGAATATGGGCTTCTCGGACGCACAGTGCTCATACGACGTGATCGCTTAGCACTGCTCTTTATCATCCTTACATTGTCGTCTTCCTTATTTCTCTTCTTTGCTCTCATTTCTTCCGATTGTGAGCTTCAAGATTTTTAATAGAATTTCGTTACGGTGTCCTCTAAGCAGTTTATTACTAGATTTGTAAATTGTTCAAAATCAAGTATATCAGTTGCTAGCTACATTCCTTAATGCGTGTTTATAGCTTTCATAATTAACATTCTTTGATTTATGCCATGGTTGCACTTGTATAAACCTATCAGCTGTATATGGATTGGAATTGTCTTGGATCGGAGTCGGACCTGGACCTCGCCTAGGGGAATGCACATAAATTTCTTAAGTTGTGCATATCGCATACACACGACACGAGACCGAGTCTCATTTATTTACATGGGATTTTGATGTGTTTATTTTTCATAGCTTGTCAATATTTTGCTTTCTAATTTTTTTCTTATATTACAGGTAATTATTAATATAATCTTAAAAAATTATATAAAAAATATCACGTACATTCTAGTTCAAGCCGAATAAATTAACACCAACAAAAAAATGAAAGCTGAAAAATTTTATTTGCCATTTTTCAGTACTCAATAAATTAGATTAATATAATAGTTAATCTTATGATAAATTAGAAATATTGTGCAACCCACACTAAGATGTTAGGGATAAGTCACTTGGTAAAAGGAATAAGATCCTCTGACATTACATGCACAATAAGAAATCCCAAACCTCTGCAATGGTGAGGTTCGTTCAATTGTGAACCCAAACCCAAGGGGAAAGGAAAAGGGTGGTTATTTTTCGTGAACAATCTCTACGGCAAGAAGCAATACCATTGAATTCTTAATTGATAACCCAGTTAAGAAACGACAAAGACGTGCATGGTCATATCATACAGTTTCTGACATTAACATCGAGACTGCCATATTTTCGAACAACACTTGACCTTCAAAATTATTCAGAAAGGAAGGAAAACGAGCTTAGAAGATGAAGACAGGGAAAGTGGGATTGTCGGTGTCCATAGTTCTGGCATCCAACTGGTCTTCGTCTTCAGCCTGGTTTAGGGATAAGCCCAAAAAGGAAAGTCCATTTCTCAGGTGAAACGACGTCGTTATGGGTCCTAAATCGTGTTGGGTCTTCCATTCTGTTCCGGGTTCACGGTAACGTTTATCCTGTAGGGTACGTGACATCCCCTTTCCTTTCCTTTTGACTTCAGCTTCACCTGCGTGCTTGCGTTGTTCATGTCTTTTCCTCTGCTTCAGCCTGAACATTTATCCTGGATGGATTACTTGGGCTTGGGGGGGGGGATAAAACCACCTTGATATCACAGCTTGGTCAGGGATTGGTGAGAAATGTAGTTGGACACTGTTTGTGGGTACGAGGTGGAGGCTACATCTTCTTCCGTGATGTTTATGATTCTTCTAGGCTGACTTGGACGCCAATGACATCTAAATGTCATTCGTACCACATACACCTTCAGGCTTCAGCACTCGGATACTCATTCTACATTTCCCACTACATGCATTTCAATGGTTCATAGTTGTTGAACTTCTCATGTTTTAAAGTATATTCTTTGGAATTTGTATCAGTAAACATTACTCAGCAGGAGCAGCTGAACTCATTTTTGGAGGGAAGGCTTTGGGCATTGCAGTTCCTGTTACTTTTGACACTGGCAACTCTTACACTTCAACTCTAACGCCTATGAAGCACTGATTTCTTGGGTCAGTTGAGAGAAACTTCACTATATTCCCAAATTTTTAAGCATCATATACAAGATCTTGTAGAGTTCATCATACAAGATAGGAAGTTTCTAATGTTATACTGTCTGATTGGTGAAGACTGGTATTTTGTTAAACTGCAGTTGAAGAAGGAATTAGCCAGGAAGCCTGTTAAAGAAGCCACTAATGATCTGACTGTACCAGTATTTTGGCATGGTAAAAGACCATTCAAGAGGATGAGTGAAGCCAGAAAATACTTCAACCCTTTGGCACTGAGTTTTACCAGAGGTGGGAAAGGTGAAGCCAAGTTCGAAATCCTACCTGAAGTTTATCTGATAATATCAGTGAGTAGTCCTAACTCCTAACTTGCCTAGTTGCCTATATATCTTTTTAGGTTGATATAGTGTTGCTATCTGTCATCGGCTATAACAATTTGTTTGTGCAGACCAAGGGAAATGTTTGCTTGGGCATTTTAAACGGCTCTGAAGTAGGCATGGGAACCTAATTGGAGGTGGGAACTAGGAATGTGAACATGATCTCATCACCTCATGTTATAATTGACTTGTACATGCTTTTTAGGAGTCATCACCACATGGGTGTTTGAACTATTTTTATGCAGATATATCCATGCTAGACAAAGTGGTGGTATTCGACAATGAAAAGCACTTGGTTGGTTTGGGTACCTGCAAACTGTGACCTGGTTCCAAAATTTAAAGATATCACCGTTTGATCATATAGAAGATATATGTATATGGTTGGATCAGAATGATTGTTTTATCTCTTCAATCTCCGTTATTTGTATGTATATTTGCTTATCATGTGAACATATAGTACATAGATTTTTATTTGTACAGTGTGCTCCTGTTGAATAGAAAGTAACTAGTCAAATGAAAATTTGCCTACATCGTTTTGAGCCCTCGACTCACAACGCCTATGAATCATTGAACCCTGCTTCACTCAATTTTGACTAGTTACCTTGATTCATATAATATGTTCTTGCTCAGGATCTCTGATTCTCTGCGGATAAAAGACTTGTATGGTCGTAAACAAGAAAAGGATGAGGACCCCAAAAGGGCCAAAATCTGGCCGCCTTTTATCACGTTGATTTATAATTCATGTCGACCGTTTCTAAAGTAGTGTTCTATTAGTCTTATCGTCCCTGATCCGTCAAACATGAACGCCATTAATTTACGGGGCACCGGGGCGAAACAGAGGTCCAAGGCCTTTTTATTGACAAGTGTTCAAATGAAAGGCTGCAGCACATGTCAATGTGTAATTTGAATTGAAAAATCGAATGATATATAACAAATCACATGAAAAAATTCTGCTAACAATCCCGGTGGAACAAGAATTTTCGACTAGACCCCTTACATTTAAGAACACTCTGATCCTAAATGACCCATACCACTGGAAACCAGATGTCACTCTGCTCCTCCTAGCTTTTCTCTCCATTACCACTTTCCTACAACGAATTTAAAAATATGTGGAATCAAATATTCCCTTGTGATGAATGTGTGTTTAAAATGGTTTCTGAAGATGCATGAACATGTCCTGCAATGGCGAGAGCTGGCTCGTCTGGTACTGCAGCTGAGGGGCAAAAGCGTCATATCCCGTGAAGTTACTGTTCATATTGCTCATGTAATTGAACTCGAAATCGAAGGCGTCGTCTTTCAGTCCGAGTGCCAGCTCATTCCACTTGGCCTCGCTCTGCACCTCCTTGTCGCAGCTCGTGCCGTCCGGCGACGCCACGTGCTCGGAGCAGCTGGAGTCCGTGTGAAAACGCGGCACTGATTCCGACGTGTCCATGTACAACTGGTCGTTGTCGGCGACCATGTTGATTTCCGGTTTAGTTTCGTGCTCATCCGCATCTGAGGAAACAAACCTGCTAGATTTATGATCCTGGGTGTTGTATTTCTCAATCACACCTTTCTTGTTGTAAATCCGACACAAAACCCAATCATCAAGCTGCCATAGCATGAAAAGAAAATAAGAAATCGAACACGAGAATACAAGTTTGAAATGGGGCAGAGAGATAGAGATGTATACCCTTAAGTTGTTGTTCTTGCGAGCAGAGCGATCAACATTGGCGAGGCGATACTCGTGCATGATCCAATTGGTTTTGATGCCCTTGGGGGCCTTACCGGCGTAGAAAACGAGGGCCTTTTTTATTCCCAGAGGCTTAGGCTTTCCGATGGCCTTGTCCGCTCCGGTGGCCTTCCAGTACCCGCTTCCTGCGGCCCTGTTGGGTCTGGATCCGTTAGGATATTTTCTGTCCCTTGGCGAGAAGAAGTACCATTCTTTCTCTCCGTATTGCGTCATTTCTGTTCATTCAAATAGGATCATCTCTCAGCTTTGTACACACTTTCTCTGTCAATTGTTCTCCCATTTTTTTATTTCAAGAAAAATATACTCTTTTCATCCAAGGATTACATTGAATCAAAGATGGTGATAAAAATGCTCTGTAAAGCATTTAACAATAGCTTCTCTGTTTCGTTGGTTTTCACAAGCGCAGACATTTAAAAGAATTTCAGAGAAAAATTTGAAAACACAGGAGAAGCACCGATCCAAAGTCAATCGATTTTTTACTTTCATTTCATGTAACCAATGAAAATAGTTAAGGAAAACTAATTTACTTTCGAAGGAATAAAAAAAGGTACCTGGAAGCTGCCAAGGATCAAACTTGTACAAATCAATCTCTTTGATAATAGGAACAGCAATAGACTGGGAAGCACATTTCCTACACAGATAGTGATTCACCAACTCCTCGTCCGTGGGGTGAAATCTGAATCCAGGTGGCAACTCTAATTCACCCTTCATTCCCGATTCGCCTCTCTCTCTCTCTCTCTCTCTGTTTCTGCTTTCAGCTAACTAAACTCTGATTCGATGCTATTGGATGAAGTTCCGAAGGAAAGCTTCAAGCTTCAATGCCAGAGGCCAGATTCCTCTCTCTCTCTCTTCTCTCTCTCTATCTCTTGCTTCTTGTTCTTGCTGCGCACTGCGACTTGAACCGTGGAACATACGGGAGAGACGGGCTCTTATAGTACGAGCGAGCGAAAGCATGAAATTCAATTGTGACACGTGGTTTTATCAAAGTGGCGGAGGACCAGAGGAGGTAGTAGTACTAATAATAATAATAAATAAAGATAGGTGTGAAAGCAGAGGGAAAGAGAATGGTGGGGATTTCGGTCTTACTGAGCAAAATGAGTGGGTTGTCGACGCGTGGCAGTGAATGAATGGGCTTTCGACACGTGCAAGTGACCCCACCTTTTGTTAATTCTGTCATTGCTTGCGTGCGAGTGATCACATCCTCAACTTATTACATGGACGGGCTAAATCTGTTTTTAAGAGAAAATTTATAATCAAATCCACATCATTAATAAATAAAAGATCTAAGATTTCTGAAGGATCTTTTATCAACCTTTATTAACAATCTTAACAGCTGTTTCTGAAATGTTATAGTAATTTTATAAATATTTAGGATCTTTTGTTCATTAATTTTTATTAGAGCCAGTAATACGGGTTTTACCCACGGGCTAAACCCGCCCAACCCATAACCATGGTGGGTTGGGTTTTAAAAAATGAGGCCCATTTTGATACGGGTATTTTGGCCCGAACCCATATGGGTCAAACCCATGACGGGTTAGCCCGACGGGTTGGCGGGTAGCCCATATTTTTTAAAATAGGCAACTATTAAAAAAAATATATTATTATTTTAGAGTTTTTTACATTCCTGGATTGGATTTATGGATTGGTAAGTGTCTGATAGTATGATAATTACCCTGCTTCACCTGCCAATTATGAGATCAAATTCATTTTTTAAGTTTAATCCTCTACTTTTGTTGTTGATGCGTTCTAGATGTTGATATTTTT
>JANTPZ010095841.1:0-16157 GCA_025593235.1 Vachellia pachyceras | reverse complement strand
GTGATTTCGTGCTTCTGTATTTGGATTTAAGTATGCGTATGCGTGTTATACATTAAAATCCCTATTTATTTCTGGAGATACTTTTTAGTTTAGATGAGTTCTCCAAGCTTCTCACCGGAATCAATGATTTTTTTTTCTTTTCACCGGAAATAATTTGATATACATTGTCAAGATCCATCGTTTTGTTGATTTTCTGTGAAAGAAACGCTGTTAAAAACACTCTTGGCTGCCGGAAAATACCCACCGTCGCTGAGAAGGAAACAAAAAAAAAAAAAAAAAAACGGGGGAAATAGCGTTCGCGGCCGAGATGGAGAAAGGAAACCGGTTACCCTAGATTAGATAGGATCCTAGGGATCCGACTCAGTGGAGCAGAGATACTAACTAACGTCCCACTAATGTGTTTGTGGGCTCAGACTAAGTAATTTGGGCCCTATATATATAAATCATCGGCCACAAGATTTTTCGGCAGATCTATTAAAAATATATATTTATAGACATACACACTTTGCTATATTGTTCGTAGCTGATTTCGTGATACTACTTTATGGCTACTTAGTCTTCTCCTTCATGGACCATTTGGTTTACCAACTAGAATAAAAAAAGGGGGGAACACATTTGGGCTAGTTCTTAAAAAAAACAGGATCAGCGGAATTAAAAAATGGACTGGAACAGTTTTGTTCTATGGGCCTGCGTTTTTTACCCTTCAAGTTTTTCTGGACTTTTTATTTGTTGCTCTGTATTAGGCCTGCGTTTTTTGAATTTTCGGCTTACAGATTTGGAATTTTTTTTATACAGATTTGGAATTAAAAAAAATGTTTGGGTCATTGTATTTGGACCTACGAAATAGAGACTACCCCTTTTTCCTAAAAACATTTTGGGCTCTTTAAAAGTTTCTAATTCCTGTGAAATTGATATGAATTTCTGAATTTTGGGCTTAAGATTGCGTTTGAAAGTTTCTTTTTGGAATACGTTAGGCCACTTTGGAAATTCATTTTGGGCTTTCCTTTTTTTTTCTAATTTTGGGCCTAATGAATGGATTATAAATAACGTATGGGCCTCTTTGAAAATTTGTTATGGGCTTATGTTTTGAGCTTTCTTTTATAGACAATTTAAAGTTTTTTTTGAATTAAAAGAAAGGGAAAGGTCCAATTTTTTTTCTTTTCTAGAAATTCTCTGATGGGCCTTTTACGTCTATTTCCAGAAACGTTTTATGGATTATTTTGGATTCTTTATATTAAGAAAATTATTTTGTACATGTTTTATGTGTAGATTATTTTTGGAATATGTACAAATAAGGTATTGTGATATTGACAATAAATTTTAAATAATTTTTTTGAAGGCTTTTGTGCCCATTTTAGGTTCTTTGTCTTTTATACTAATTAAATATATTGACACAACATCACACAAAAGTGTGCTCTCTTGTGAAAATTATTTATGAGGCATATTAGATGTTATTTGTGACTGTATAATTTTATGCGAGTATCTAATCGGCCCAAAGGAAGGTTGATGCTTGGCAGAAATATATAGGCACTTGTGATGATAAATATGTGACAATTCTCAGGTGTAATCATGCGAACAATAATATGTTCCAAAGAATAGTTATTGTTTGGCAGATCTTCTTATCAGTATTTGATCATTACAACAAGATACCACTGACAATTGATATTATCATCCAAAGATGAAATATTGATGTTGTTACCGGTATCTTGCGATAGGGATTATATTTATTTGAATTTATTGCCATTTATCTTTTATGTGGATTTCTTTAAATGGAAAAGGAAATAACATTCTGGTAATTCTAGAATGCATAGATCTGGACCTTACATTAAGGACTAATCCTCCCACTCCTCTTAAAGATGAAAGTACTTATGAAATACGGAGGTATTTTGATAAGTGGGAGCAATCAAATTGCAAGAGTCTTATGATCATAAAGCATGACATCCCATAAGCCTTTAGAGGTGCTATTACTGATAGTATTCTCAATGCTAAGGATTTTCTTGCCAAAATTGAAAAGTGCTTTGTAAAAAGGTGATAAGGCAGAAACAAGCATGCTTTTGCAACGCTTGATTTCTATAAAGTATAAGGGGCAAGAAAATATAAGAGAATACATTAAGAAAATGTCTCACATAGTTGTAAAACTTAAGGAATTAAAACTTGAGCTATCTGATGAGCTTTTGGTATACTTGTTGCTTATTTCTCTTCCTGCACAATATAGCCAGTTTAAGGTCAGTTATAACTGATAAGGAAAAATAGACTCTGAATGAGCTCATATACTATCTTGTGCAAGAAGAAGAGAGACCGAACATGATAGCTCTCACAGTGCCAATGTGGCTAGCACCTCTGGAGGGAAGGGCATAAAAAGAAAGTTTTCAGAGGTTGCAAAGGGTTCTGTTTAAAGAAACCCATTAAGAATCATGCTTCTGCTTCTAACCCAGTAAAGAATACTTACAATGAGGTAAATGGGAGAAGCTATAAAGACTGCAGCCTACATTTTGAACAAAGTACCAACTAAGGCGACTGCTAAAACACATTATGAGTTTTAGACAGGCAAAAGTCTGATCTAAGCACTTTCATATTTGGGGTTGTCTAGCTAAGGTTAGGCCTTATAGGCCTTAAGAAAAGAAACTAAACCCCAACACAGTAAGCGGTTACTTTATTGAATATTCTGAACGCTTAAGGGGTTATAAGTTTTATGCTCTTACTCTCAGGAATATTTTTGAAATGGGAACTGCACATTTCTTTGAGGATGTTGAGCTTGGGGGGAAAATAAAGTAAGAAACATCACTTTCGAGTAAGAATTGACCTCTATTACTGAGTCGAATCTATTAGTTGCTTCTGAAAACACAAGAATTCCAATACCTGTTGTGATTAAAGAAGTAAATCCAAAACTTCTACCTAGTGATGCTCAGGTTGAAATTCCCCCATGCAAGTTGAAGTTCCTCAAGTGGAAACTCAACAACCTTAAGAAACAATGCTAAGGCGATCCAC
The DNA here is from genome assembly GCA_025593235.1 of Vachellia pachyceras. Taxonomy (NCBI): domain Eukaryota; kingdom Viridiplantae; phylum Streptophyta; class Magnoliopsida; order Fabales; family Fabaceae; genus Vachellia; species Vachellia pachyceras. The sequence continues at coordinate 13,169 of JANTPZ010095841.1, read as the reverse complement.
AAGAGAATGGAGAAATGCAATTTCGGATGATTACATTGTCTTCCTTCATGAACATGAAAGGGAAAATGGAATGGTGGAAGATGATCCAATCAACTTTCAACAAGCATTGCAAAGCTCAAAATCTCAAATGTGGATTGAGGCGATGAATGAAGAGTACACGTCCATGCAAGACAATAAGGTTTGAGAACTCGTTCCTTTGCCGAAAGGTGCAAAACCCATTGGTTGCAAATGGATATTTAAAACAAAATGGATGCAAATGGCAAAGTGAAAAGATATAAAGCTCATCTTATGGCAAAGGGCTTTACTCAAAAGAAAGGGATTGACTTTAAAGAGACTTTCAAATAAAGTAAGAAACATCACTTTCGATTAAGAATCGACCTCTATTACTGAGTCGAATCTATTAGTTGCTTCTAAAAACACAGGAATTCCAATACCTGTTGTGATTAAAGAAGTAAATCCAGAACCTCTACCTAGTGATGCTCAGGTTGAAATTCCCCCATGCAAGTTGAAGTTCCTCAAGTGGAAACTCAACAACCTCAAGAAACAATGCTAAGGCGATCCACAAGAGAATGGAGAAATGCAATTTCGGATGATTACATTATCTTCTTTCATGAACATGAAGGGGAAAATGGAATGGTGGAAGATGATCCAATCAACTTTCATCAAGCATTGCAAAGCTTAAATCTCAAATGTGGATTGAGGCGATGAATGAAGAGTACAAGTCCATGCAAGACAATAAGGTTTGGGAACTCGTTCCTTTGCCGAAAGGTGCAAAACCCATTGGTTGCAAATGGATATTTAAAACCAAAATGGATGCAAATGGCAAAGTGAAAAGATATAAAGCTCATCTTATGGAAAAGGGCTTTACTCAAAAGAAATGGATTGACTTTAAAGAGACTTTCTCTCCAGTTTCTTTGAAAGACTCTTTTACAGTAATCATGGCACTAGTCGCCCATTTTGATCTTGAGCTCCATTAGATGGATGTTAAGACTGTGTTTCTCAATGGTGACATTGATGAGACGATTTATACAGAGCAGCCAGAGAACATTGTGTTAAGAGAACCTAACTCTATGGTCTACAAATTAAAGAAATCCATCTATGGTCTCAAACAGGCTTCACGTCAATGGTATCATAAATTTCATCAGGTAATTATCTCATTCAGTTTTTTAAAGTAAATCCTGTTGATTATTGTGTATATCGTAAGGTTAGTGGGAGTAAGTTCATATTCTTAGTTTTATATGTGGATAACATATTGCTTGCCACCAATAATTTAGATTTGTTACGGTAAACCAAGGAATTTCTATCAAATAACTTTGAAATCAAAGATCTTGGTAGAGCTTCCTTTATATTAGGAATTCAAGTTCACCGAGACAGAAATTGAGGTGTTCTTAGATTATCACAAAGGAGCTATATCGATAAAGTGCTTAAGAGGTTTGGCATGCAAGATTGTAAACCAAGTGACACCCCTATTACTAAGGGAGACAAATTCAGTCTCAAATAATGCCCTCAGAGAAAACTTGAGATTAAAGAAAAGGAAAAGATTCCCTGCTCTTCAACTGTTGGGAGTCTTATGTATGCTCAAGTATGTACACGATCAGACCTTGCATTTGTTGCTGGAATGTTGGGCGGATATATAAGTAACCCGGTATGTACCATTATAAAACAGCCAAACGGGTTATGAGATATCTAGAGAGAACAAATGTTTACATGCTCATGTATTGTAGATCAGATCATTTGGAGATCACTGGGTATTCTGATTCTGATCACGATGGGTGCCAAGATATTAAGAAATCCACATCAGACTATGTTTATATGCTAGCTGGTGAAGCCATTTCTTGGAGCTTCCTCCCTTATGGAAGCAAAGCATATAGCAATTTGGGAGGCATCCAACCATGGAATATGGCAGCGTAATTTTGTCACTGGGATGCAAATTGCTAAAGTATTGAAAGACCATTAAAGTTATATTGTGACAATATGACGACAGTCTGATGTTCCAATACCTAACCGTTAAGGATAGGGTGCAGAATGGATAATTTTTTATCAAACACATTCGCACATACTCCTTAGTTGTTGAACCCCTAACAAAGGAAGTAACACCCAAGGTCTTTCACGAGCACATGGCTTAGAAGGGTGTTCTTTATGATGAGGATATCCTAGTTTAGTGGGAGTATGTATTTGGTGTTTGATTTTATGAACATTTATGTATTTATTCTGATTAGAATAAAGTTATTCAGTTTTCATTTAAAGTTTTTGGTTCAGGTTACCATTCTGTATGATTAAGTTAAGGTTGATCTCACTAAGGAAGATCAGTTGGAAAATAGGCATGTACAGATCACATTCATGAAATTTTCCATGCAGTATATCCATGATTGATCTATGTCATTTGATTGTATACATATATGTGATCATTTTGGGAGTTCGTAATCTACAATGGGCCACATATTACACTCATATGTGGGTGCCATTATTTATTATCTATGCCCTAATATAAAGTGATCTACTAAGGTTTAAGGAATTAAGTGGGCATGGACCAACATATACTGAGGCCCAATTTGCTGGCCCATATTTATTGATGGGCTGAATACAGGGTCCCTCTATAAATTCAAGGCTATGATCCCCGGGTTAGCTAGGGTTAACATTTGGCCGCCTTACTTCCCCATCTGCAGACGGTTTCCTCTCTTCCCTAGTGATAGCCTGGTTAATCTACCCTTTCCGTCATATGCATCCATTGATCCAAGTACGTTTCCGCAATGCTCTAGACTATTCCATTGAACTTGTATGCTTCAATGAATCCCAACACAACACCATTGGTTTTTTTTTGTGAACAACAGGCAGATGGCCAAAGGCCCCCCAAAACCCCCCAGTATTCGGCTCCTTTTTCTGAGTCCCTGGCCTTCTTTCAACTGGACCAGGTAACCTGGGGCAACCGACTAATCCGGAGTGGGGAATACTCAGGCGCACCCTAGTTATTTGTTTTATGTGTTCATTTCCTAAAAATGTTCTTTGTCATGTTCTCACGTAAAAGAGAGTGATGTTTTCCCTTATTTATCGATCTGAGCTTATTCTTAAACAAATTTCAATAACTAAGTGGCAGCGTGTGATTTTGTCATCATTCTTCAGGTAATTAATTAGCTTTTAATTGTAATTTAATGATATTTGCAGATTTTCACATGACTTTTGAGTTAGTTTACTTTTTTCTTTTTGGAAGTTCAGGTTCTCTTCCATAACAGCATCTGAGACGTCACAAGTTCACATCACATACACTCTCAATCGTGTCATTATATGATATTATCTTCAAAATTTGTCCAAAATGTACTGAGAGATTGTGAAAAGATAAGTATTTTCCCATTAGTACATGCCATAGGTTATTTGATAAATGAAATAAAAAAGAATGGCATAAACATAATGTAATTTTGTAGATTGGGAATTTTCTTTTGCCTAAGAAAAATAGATAACACAATTAATATTCAATAAGAATAACCTTAATATGATAGATATTATATATTTGGAACAATACTTTGCCAATTGATTTTCATTTTTCATCAAATTTATAATTGTAAAATTGAACAACGCTAAAAGATTAGTAATCATCTACAAAAGAAAGAGGGGAGCATTAAGGGAGAAAGAAAAGTCTCTATTAGGGGTGGTAATGTGGGAACCCCGCACAGGTTGGGCAGGGTGATGCAGCCTGAGCCTTTTCGTACCAATAAATTTTTAATAATGCATTTTATTATAATTTTAAATATAGTACTATAGAAAGTTTATATGAAAAATAAAATATTTTATACTATTTTTGAATGTATTAGTAGTTTTTATCCTAAAAATAGAATTTAATATTCTTTTTTATAAAAATATTAAAATGTAAAAAGGTAAAAAATGTAAAATATATTTAAAAAGGAAAAAAGAAAAAAGGGTTTTGGTGGGTCTCGCTGGTTGGGCAGGCTAATCGCCAAGTTATGGCGGGCTGGCAGGTTGGACCCGCACCTCTAATCTCTAGGGACTCAACTAAGATTAAATTATGAAGTCAGATTACCTACATGCCATTCATTTGAAAAATGAAAAAAGAAAATAAAACAACAATAAATAACAAGTAATAACATTAACTCATCAAATAAAAGCAACAACTCAAATAGTGGCAACTCATTTAATTTACTTAAAGCAATTATATTATTTCACAAAAAAAGCTTAATTTTATGATAGGATTAATATGCATATTTCATAATGAAATATTAGGAAAAAAATGGATTGGACAAAAATATAGTGGGGGTGCTTGACTGCATATAAACTTTCTGGAGTAAAAATAACAACCCAATGGCTTAGGTAAATGCCCGTTACTTTTGTAAGTTAAATGAAATATTCAGTCATGCTTACCTCCCTCTGACCCTTCATGTTCAGTCTCTCCGTCAGACTCCTGTGGAGCGGTAACTGGCACGTGTGTGAAGTGGCCGTGCAGACAATCCTCACTAGCGGTGTTCTTCGGCCGTTACCGAAGGCTTTCGATGGAGTTCTGCGGCCGATCTTGGATGATTCTTCTTCCAACATTGGGAGAAGTGTGCGCTCTCAGTTCCGGCCATTCATGCATGAACTTGGAGAGATGGAACAGAAGTCAGCCTCGAATCTCTTGCTGCCTGCGAATCTTGCGACAATATAAGGACTCGCACTGGGACGAGGCAGAGTGATCCGATCGTGTCACCGTTGGTTTCTGCGGAATCAGAGATGGGAAGCTGCGGTGGTTGCGGGGACGAGAAGAATACTTTGGAATCTTTTCGTTTAACAAATTTACACTCCTTTGTTTCCCACTTTCATCACATTGTTCAACTCGTTCCAAATCTTCCACTCGTTTTTCATCCGCCGCCATCTCCACCCAAGGCAAGTTCTTCTCTTGATCCTCTCAGTGAGAAAGATAGTATGTGCTTGCAATAATTCTCAGCATAGTTAATAGTGCTCTTGTGAAGCTTATATATACACAAGAAGTAATACACAGTGCATCAGAAAAATGTGAATAGATTCTATAACAAACTTACAACAGAGAGACATTCACACAGAAAATACTCTAACAGCTGCTGAATGCAATTTACACAAATGTCATTATCTATACTATATAGACTATAGCTTAACTTTCCCCCTCAAACGAGAGGGTGCAATTGCCATCCCGAGTTTGCTCTTAAAAACTTGGAGATAGGGTTGTGACAAGGGCTTAGTAAGGTAGTCTGCAACTTGTAAGGTTGAAGGAATGTATCTAATGTCAATAGCTCCAGATTGAACATGATCTCTCACAAAATGCACATCAATTTCAATGTGCTTACTTCTAGCATGTTGAATAGAATTAGAAGCTAATGCCCTGGCGCTTAGGTTGTCACACTAAATTATGGAAGGACTGTTGAGAAACAGACCAACTTCAAACAATACAGACTCTATCCACTTGATTTCAGCTACACCATCGGCTAAACTTCTATACTCAGATTCTGCACTTGACCTGGATGTAACCTTTTGTTTGCTGGATGACCAAGAAATCAGAGTCTTGTCTAGGAACACACATTCCAGCCATGGATCGTCTATCATCAGTATCACACACCCAATCAACATCAGTGTAGGCCACTAGCTGAAAATTCCTGAAGGGTTTTAGATGTAACCCAAGGCTACAAGTGCCCTTCAAGTACCTAAGAACCCATTTTATTGCTTGAAAGTGGCTAGTTCTAGGTTAAGAAAGAAATTGACTTAGCTTATTTACTGCGTAAGCTATATCTGGGCGTATAGTGGTAAGATACTGTAATGAACTTATAGCTTGTCTATACTCAGTAGGATTATCTAGTAAATCACCATCACTGGAGGAAATCAATCTACCAGTGACCATGGGAGTTGATACTGGCGCACAATCACTCATGTCAAACCTTTTCAGCAGATCCATAACGTACTTAGTCTGACTTAGATGGATTCCATGGTGATTCCTATAGACTTCTAAACTAAGAAAATAGTGTAGGCATCCCAAGTCTTTCAAGGGAAACATTATATCTAATTTTTGAACAAATTCATTACATAGGCTAGATTATTCCCGGTCACCAATATATCATCAACATAGACTAGAATAAAGACAGTAAGCCTATGTTTTTGAAACATGAACAAAGAGATATCACTCTTAGCATTCTTAAAACCCCAGTTCAGCAAGGTGTACCTTAGGCGATCAAACCACACCGTGGGGCTTGGTGTAACCCGTAAATTGCCTTGATCAGTTTGCAGACATGAGTGGGTCTCCGGTGATCGATGAACCCTTCTGGATGACACATCTATACTTCCTCTCACAGCAATCCATTCAGGAAAGCGTTATTAACGTCCAGCTCTCGAATCTCCCACTTGTAAGTAACAAATAAATAGTGTCAAAATTAGCCGTATTATCGTCGTCTTAACCATTGGACTAAATGTCTCACCGAAGTCGACCTCTGGCATCTGCTGAAAACCCTTGGCTACCAGGCACGCCTTATGCTTCAGGATGGAGCCATCTGGTTTGAATTTGGTCTTGAAGACCCACTTAGAGTCGATGAGTTTTTGATTCTGAAACGGAACAAGCACCCATGTCTTATTTCGACACAGTGCATCAAACTCGTCGGCCATTGCCTTCTACCAAGCTGGAGATGATAGAGCATCTTTAACCGATTGGGGTTCTGAGCTTCGAGTCAACGTGACTGGGTTCTCTGTCTCTAATAGCCCAACACAGGGGTATTTTGGCCGAGAAATACCGGCCTTTGCTCTAGTGACCATCTGATGTTGATTTGTGGGCCTTGCAATGGGCTGAATGGATGACAGTGAGGATATAGAGTATGGCTCATCAAACGCAGAGGAATTTGATTCATTATGAGGTAACGGTGACTCCAGCACTATTGTGGAAGATGACTGATGCTCGGTAGTCTCTTCACGCTGGGAAATGTCAGATTCAAGAGATGAGTCCTGCAAGAGTGGTTGTGGCAGCTGAACTATAATTGGAGCGAGAATCAGTAGAACAAGAATTATACTGATTAATACTCATAAAACCATATATGAACGGAAACAGAAACTAGTCGAAGACTACGTGTCTAGAGACAAAAATTTTACCTGATGCACTCAGACATTTGTGCCCCTTCTGTTGAGCTGTAGGACCTATATATACGCACCTTTTATTGCGGAACTCAACCTTATGCTGATTGTAAGTCTTCAAGCATGGATAGCAGGCACAACCGAATGGTTTGAGCTATGAATACGCTGGCTCTATTCCTTTAAGTAAGAACAGAGGACTCTGATTGTGTAGAACAGGTGTTGGCAATCGATTTATGAGAAAGACAGCCATCTAAAACGCTTCAACCCAAAACATAAGTGGCATGTGAGCATGTGCTAATAAGGTCAAACCCATTTAGACGATATGCTGATGTTTCCTTTCCTCCTTACCATTTTAAGCCGATGTGTATGGACATGTGAATCGAACTTGGATACCTTCTTCATGAGCGATGGGAATAATGGGCTTGAATTCACCTCCATTATCGCACTGGATTGCTTTAATTTTCACATTGAATTGGTTCTCTACAACAGCTTTAAAATGTCTAAAAGCATGCACCGTCTCTCCCTTATGTTTGAAAAGGTACAGTCAGGTGTAGTGACTGTGGTCGTCCAAAAAATGAACATAAAAGCGATGTCCTCTGGATGAGGAGAATGGAGCAGGGCCCCAGAAGTCAGTATACACCAATTCAAAAGGAAAAGAGGACTGAGATACAGAATTGGGGAATGGAAGAAACTTTGATTTGCCCAACTGACAAGCTTCACATACATGGTTCTCATCTACTATTATTTTCGGGATTTTACAAATCTGCATAACTTGATTCAAAATTTTACGACTAGGATGTCCTAATGTATGATGCCAGAACTGAAGCTTTGACGCAGAGCTTGATTCAAGTCTTGACACTTGTGCCATAAGAATTTCAGGTTGATCTGTGTGATCTTGTCTTGCCACCATCGGGTACAGACCTTGCTTGGGTTTCCCTTACATCAGAAGTGAGCATGTCCGCATATCTTTCACATCATAGCTTTGATTAGTGAAGTTCAAATGTACATGATTATCCTAAATTAACTTATTCACACTCATCAAATTTTTGTTAGCAGACGGAACATAGAGCACATCCTTGAGGGTGAGTTTTGAACTTGCACAGGGAATAGAGAGATCCAACGCCTAGAATGGAGCTTTTCTTATAAGTGCAAGTAATAAGGTGTGACTTACCAATGGGAGTTATGTGATCCAGCTGCTCAGGCCGTGGGGTGACGTGGTAGTTGGCCCCACTGTCCATGTACCACGCAGGATCAACAGTTGAATATGGTGCATCAAAGTGAGCTTGTGGTGAAGAGTAATGACTAGCAGCAAACTCAGGGTTGGCAGCACGATCATCTCGGTAATAACATGTGGAGAATGTGTGTCCTGGGCGTTGACAATTACTGTAAAACAGTCGTCCACCTCGTCGTCCACGAGATCAACCACCATGTCGAAAAGTGTGGGAACCACCACGCCAGTTTTTGAAGCGATTGGAGTCACGACCAAAACGTTCATCTCTTTGCGCAAAATTCACAGATGGTTGGACACTCAGATTTGAGAAATGATTCAATTGGTTCAATCGCGTCTCAAATGCCAGAAGTGCAGCCTGTGCCTCCACCCAAGAGATGTCAGGCTTATCGACTAGCTTAACTACAATCGCGTTGTAATCTACATCGAGTGCATTGAGAGTGTGAAGAATAAAATCGTCGGTTGCTAGTGGAGATCCAGCAAGGGCAAGCTCATCAGAGAAGCTCTTCATTTTATTAAGGTACTGCTCCATTGTTAGGGAATTTTTTCGAGTATTGTGAAGTTCATTTTTCACCACCATAGCCCGTGCTTTGGTGGAAGCACATGTAAGTGTGCGAGCTTCGGCCTAGAGATCAGCGGCAGTGCGGTAATGAAGAAGCTGGGCGGTGACGTCCATAGTCATTGAGTTGTGTAACCAGCCGACAAGAAAGTGATCAACTGCAAACCACTCAGTATAAGCCGGATTGAGCTTCAATCCAGCAGCATCTGGAACAAGCTTCAGAGGTGCACTGGAGGTTCCATCGATATGTCCTTCCAACCTGTTGCCTTCTATCATAGGGAGAATGATAGACTCCCTAATCAGAAAATTAGAGCGATCCAACTTGATCGCTGTGGTTTGATTTGAGGAGCCAAAAATGGTGTAGGTGCGTTGTGCACCAGAAGAGGTAGACTCAACAGAAGAATAGAAGGATGACGACATGACTGAGCTCTGATACCAAGTGAGAAAGACAGTATGTGCTTGCAATAATTCTCAGCACAATTAATAATGCTCTGGTGAAGCTTATATATACACGAGAAGTAATACACAGTGCATCAAAGAAATGTGAATATCCTAATAGATTCTATAACAAACTTACAACATAAACGTTCACACAGAAAATACCCTAACAGCTGCTGAATGCAATTTACACAAATGTCCTTATCTATACTATACAGACGATAGCTTAACACTCTTCCTCAACGGTAATTTTCACGAAAACGTGGTGTGCTTGTTTGGTTATGAGAGTGTACTTCTTGCTGGGCACATACGGGATTGATCTGAAATGCTTTAGGTTGATCATATTGTGCACGATTGAATGCAGCTCCCAGAAGAATGGAAGCTCGTTCCTGAGCAGCAGGAAGTTGAGGGTAAACAAGTTCACATTGGGAGGCCTATTGACAATGTGAGAGGAAGATTAGAGAGAGTTGACTGACTTTTATGGCCGGGTGTTTGAGAATTCTGTTGGGAGAAAGGAGTTTATGGATTTCGAGATATTTTACGAATTTCGAGATGATTTTTGTCTTAACTTACATACCCGTTAGGAGGAAGTGATTTCCAAATTTATTCAGTTCTAAAATTTTCATGTGTAATTAAACATTTCTCAAAACGCTTTTATCAACTCCGCTCTTCATACGACACTTCATTGTGAAATACCCATCTTATAACCCTTTATAATAATATAAGAATTTTATATGAATGAAGCTTTTGTGAAGGATCATTTTAATAAGTCCTGTAACAAAGAAACAAAGCATATATATTCTTGCATCAACTAGTACAGAGAGAAACAAAGATTTGATTTGCACGACAAGAAAGCAATAAAGCAAAACAAATATTGCAAGAAACAATTTAGAATTTGCGTACGTGTGAATTTCGCACAATAATTATTATATATATTATTAATAATTGATGCTTATTAAAAGTGATACAGCAATTGCTAGGGCTGTATATATATATATATATATATATCCCTATCAAAGAGATCAGAGACACATTTATTGCAGAAAACCTAAAAGCAGAAGATAAAGATCAAGAACAAAGATGGATACAAAGTCACAATCTGCTGGCAATCTTATCTATGAAGATTTTGAACCTGATTTTCAATGGCTAAGAGACGAAACATCTGCAACTCTAACGGTTCTTCTCCCTGGTAAAGTTTCAGTATTTCCTCTTATTGATGTGGCGTAAAAATAATTAAGAAGCTAGCTAGCTAGATTGTTTATTTTAGTTCTAAATATAATTCTTCTTCCAAATTTATAACATTTTTTGCATAGCTATTCCTATTGATTCTCGTACTAATAAATGGGTTTATATCAATAGGTAGTTTCAATGCAAATGAGTAAATAATGGGTTTTAATAAAAAAAATAGCACACATTTTTACTAATAACGACATTAAATAACTCAAGTCGAGTTTAGTGAAAGGGGTTAATTAATCCCTCATAATATGATAAACTAAGATTTGAATCTCTACTGGAAAAATATGCAAATATTTAGTGTCCATCATTATTTTCGAATAGCCTTACCTTTAAAAGGAAAATACATAAAGCTTAACTAATTTACTTAATCCTTGTTTTAATTATATAGTTCCAACATTTAAGATTGGTGGGAGTATTTTTTTTTTAAATGAGGTATCCCATATCTGTTTAGAATAATACTTTTTATGAAAAAAATAAATCTACACAGGATTGATTGTATATAGCCAATATTGATTTAAAAAAATCATTTTTTCCTGCTAGAATTTACATGTAATTTTTTTCGTCGTTTATACAATCTTGTTTAATATTTCATGACTTTGATGCGAGTACATATATGCAAGTAATATAACATTTTCGACTTGTGATCTAAATTTTAGACAATTTAAACAAATTTATGCAACCTAATAAATGAACTTTTCATTTTGACAATGAAGGGTTCCGAAGAGATCATCTGAAGGTTCAAGTGAATTCAACTCCTACGGTAAAGATAATTGGTGAACGACAAATAAGTGACAACAAATGGCGTCGTTTCACCAAAGAATTATCTATTCCTTCTGAGTGCGACACAAACGACATCACTGCCAAGTTCGAACGTGGCAGGCTTAACATCAAGTTCTCCATCAAAACCTCAAAGCCACAACAAGAAGAGGCAAAACCAAGCAGTGAAGTCTCTGAACAGAAAAAGACTGTACCAGAGGAGCAGAAGAAGGAAGAAAAAGAAGCAGATCAAGGAGAAGAGAAAAGGAGGAAGAAGAAAGTGACGACTAGTGGGGTGGTTGAGAATATACCATCAGAAACTATTGGTCGTAAAAATGGTGAAAGTTTCAGAGCCACTGAGGGACCGATCCAGAGAACAAAAACTAGGGTTTTGGATTACACAATAAGCTTGAAACCAAGTTTGGAATCTGAGGATTTGAAGAAGCCCAAGAACTGGGTGAACATGATCCTTCTCTTCTTGTTTGCTGTGGTGCTTGTGATATACGTTAAGCAAGCATTCAAGTCATTTCTTGAAGCTAAGTGATTTCCAATAAGTTCTAAGCTTAATAGAATGATATTGTAATTCCTTTCCTTCACGTGCGTCAACCTTCAATAATAACATGTACCTTGTTTATCACTTGATTAATTAAATTTACGTCTATGAGTCCTTTTACCTTTCTCTTGTACGCATACTACCATATGATTCTTCATAGTATATTAAGTGAAAAGGAAAAGCAATCGGAGAAGTTAGAGCAATAAATTTCTTACAATATTATAAGGGTTAAGCTTCATCCAGCATCTTGACGAGTTTATTTTATTTGTAATTCGCATCCTAAAGTATTTTGTGGTTTATTCATATCCTAGAATATTTTTCCGCATGCATCTTGTAACCTAAATCACCGAGGGAAAAATTATGCCATAAAATACTTCTAGATGTTGAATGTACTTTAACCGATTATGATTATAATGTAACCTTTTCTAGTCCTCCTTACATGAGATGAGATAAGGATAAATAATTTCTGTTCATTTTCTTTTAGTTCATGACAACACAAATGTCATAGTACATATTATATGACGAATGTTGAGTCTAGTAGAAGGGATTGGTATTTTTATAATATATCGTATTGATGTTCAAATACTTATTGAAAGATACATCCACATTTAATGCTAGTAGTACGAAAAAGATTGTGTCAAATAGAATAATACATGTGTATAAGTGAAAAAAAAAAAATAGAGGCATCTTAGTAACTAAAAAGGATTTCTCCAATAATTCCTCATGGCCACGCAATTAATGAAATCTATATCAATTAGTATGAACATGGGTTCAAAGGCTCAAGAATATTCAACAAAGGCAAGAGAAGAACGTAATAACCAAGATTCTGGAGAGAAAAAGATCCGCGGAAGGAGAAGGAATTACCTAAGAAAGAAGGCACAAGAGTCCCCACTTAGAGTGTGTTTGGTTGAAGGGGAGAGGATGGAATGGAAGGGAAAATGATCCCCTCTCCTCATTTGGTTTACAAATTTGGAGGGGAGGGGAGCTAAAATTTACCTTTCTCTCCCCTCCATTACCCCCAAATTTTAAGACAATTATACCCCTATACATTTTCTATTATTACATTAATACCCTTAAAGAAAAAATTATTTTAATTAATAAATATTTTGTAGTAAAATAAAAATAAATGAAAATATATTGTAATCAATTTATATTATTATAAAATTGATTAAAAAATTATATAATTGTAATTAAAAATATATTATAAAAATTAATTAAATATTTAAAAATATATTTTAAAAAATAAAATATTAATTAAAAACATATTTTAAAATAAATCTCCTTAAATTAATTAGAAATAGAAATTAAATAATTATGATCAAGAATATATA
>JANTPZ010095840.1:0-22546 GCA_025593235.1 Vachellia pachyceras | reverse complement strand
ACATTTTCAGCCTCCACTACTCGAGTATTGAAATCCAGAACTCGAGTATTGTCAACACTTTCAACAAAAACTCAAGTGTTGCTTGAAAGTATTGATTTTAAACGTATGAAAAACCTTGATACTCGAGTATTCAAACACACAACTCGAGTATTCCTCAATACTTTCACACAAACTTGATAGAACTCGAGTACATCAGTAAAGTCACATAATCATCAACAATTTAAGCTTTATAATTCTTGAAATCATTTTGTTATCATCAAAATAAGGTATCAACATTATGATGGTCAACACAATTCCTCCTTAAAGTTGCCTTTTGTTTTCCTTTAGAAGGTGCAGGAGGGAGGTCATTTTTAAGCTAGGTTTGCGTGGTATCTGCAGCACCTAAAGCTATTGAATTATTTGCCTCATCAACATGAGCAGGGGTTGTTAATCCATTTCCATCCATGTCTGCAATAACCTCGATTGGATTCTGAATAAATAATAAATATTAATAAATAAAAATATGTAGCGATAATGAGACATGGACAAGTGACAGAGCAAGGAAGAAATTGTTGGATTTAAGAAGCACCTCATTTCCCTTGTCAGAATGAATCTCACCAGCCACTTCTTGCTACAGCTGGTTATAACAACATATTAGCATCTGACTATAAAAAACAATGTGAAGCCAAAAGAAAGTGTGGGTAGTTTGGAATAAATGATAGACCACCTGCTTAGGAGCTGCTGCATTAAATTGGTCAATTAAGTCTTCACACATTGTGTATTGCATAACACTCAAACTGGAACCAATGCGCTTTGCATTGAATTCATTACGCTTCAACTTAAGTAGCATCCTCTTCCCAACAATTGAATCAAATTCTTTAGGAAAGTCATACTCAAGTGCATTTTGAACAATTATGAAAACATAGAAACGATATATAATAAAACAGAAGGTAATATATGTTTATGGGACAAGGAGGAAGGATTAAATACAGCTAATAGCATCCGTTGAAGCTCAGCAGCTGAGTGTCCAAGCAATTGGGAAGCAAGTTTATCCCAAAAAACCACAGAGACACTTCCACTATCATCTACAACTTTGTAGTGAATTTTGAGCCTACATAGGATGATGAGGTTGTTTATTGCATATTGCTAGATGGAAACATAGTTGATGAGTCTAATTGTTTTTTTGGACATACTTAGGCTAAATGGAATCAGGCTTCTTCTTACAGTTCGGACAATACAAAGTGTTCCCATCATCTCTAGGTTTTGATGCACACTTGGCACAACCTTCATAGTTCCAACCATGCCAGGTCTCCAACCTCTCTATTAGGCATGTGACAACAAAACTTTCACCCTAAATAACAATATAAAAGTATAGATCAATGCATGCTGAAAATATATTAAGTCAATGGAGAAAAACATAAAAGCTACATACAATCTTTTGGTCAATGATTTGAGAGATGGAAATCCTTTTGTTATTTAACAAAATCCTGGAAGTTGATACTTAGCTGGATTGGGATGGCATTTGCTGACTTAAGCTGGTCATTATAGGAGATTCCCAGTCCTTAGCACTGAATCAATGTAGGAAAATCAGAATTGTAGTAGGAAATAAGAATTTAATTTAAATATTATGTGTAGGAAGATATCAACATGGCAATCAAGTTTTTGACTTCTGCGATGGGAGGATTGAAGAAAACCCTTGTAGCATTAAATGAACTACATAATTGGGGGCGTCCTAGAAATGTGCAATAAGAGAGGATCAAGTTAATCTATGTTTAAATTCAAGGAAATACTGAAAACATGCACAAGTGAGTTTTATTCCGAGAAATGACCATCATCTGAAAATGCAATCCTTGCCAAATTGATCACCACAACCACAGGGGTTTCCATATTCTCCAATTGGGCCATGTAAGCATTGGTAGAGCACTCATCAAACAAAACACATTCAATGTCAATCTCACTGAAAAAAGGATAAATGGTTAGTGAAGAAGTGTAAGAAATATGTGCAAATTTGAAGTGTTCTTAGTCTTAGTCTCATAGTGGGTACTTAATATCAGTTAGAAGCATCCTAAGTTTGTTCTTAGTCTCATGATCTCTTCGAAATTCCTCAAGAGAACCCATTGATTTGACAAAGGCAATCACATCTACAAAATAAAACATGAATGAAAGTCAGTGGCAGGTTAAAATGAGATATAGGCATTGCAATATGATATTTGGTTGATACCAATGAGATAATAAGCAAAATTGCTTTCTTCTGATTTGAGTATGTCAGTAATAGGCATAAAGGAGTACGCATATAATGGAATATCGGCAGCTTGCTCTCTCATAAAGGTTTGCTGTGTAAAAAGGATCTTGAATGGATGAGTGGTCCCCCTGTACATATTATAATTTTGAGACACTATGAAGTTTGCAACAAAGTATGTTTTGCCTTCAGTTAATGTGTCCCGGAATTTAGCATGGAGGTTTTTTGCAATCAAGCTGGCCTGGATCTTAGTGCCCTGTGAAAATAATCTTTGCTGTTAACATGTGAAATCAAGTCTTTAACCGAAATGCCAAAGAACATGAAGGTATCAATGAAAGATAAAAAACACCTCCTGATCAACAAAGATCATAGTTATGCAAAATAATTCAGTAGGTGAAGACTTTTGGTACACATTCCATCTCCTGAATACCCAAACAGCAATGGACCACCTCTCAGTCCCATCATGGACAGCTTGGAGCAAGGAAACACGAGACATGACAGAAAAATGATGGATTGGAAAATGATCTATGAAACAGGAAGGATACTCAGATATGAAGATGCTTTTGATGAATATGGTTCAAGGCAACATGTTTCTTTATATGAAGATCGAAATTTTGAACATTGGTTCCTGGCAGCAACTTTGTAAATATGGCAGAATTTGAAATTTTTAGAGGTAGAAGACAGTGAGAACGTAGGCCGAGGAGACTTGGACGGATTATTTTGATGTAGAAAGATATTTTAAACTTATTTAATTGATTATTTGGCTGGTCAACTTTCTTAACTTATCAGAGATACATAATCATGTTTTGTGTGTGGAAAGCTATATGAAAGTGGGGTAAAAAGATTTAATTAGAAATATTGAAGGCAAACAGTCCCTTTTCATGTACTCAGTTATAGAGAACATAAATAAGTAAAAAAATATAATCATACAGATTCTAAAGGCATGAACGCATATAAATATAATAAAAAGTTGTTTCACTTTTGCCAAATAACAACTATACTGAGACCCCATGACAGATCAATATATGACAATAATTCAGCTTTCATACTTAATATATCTATCCCTCTGGCCAGAGATGAAGTCTGAAAATGGGTAACATCCAATCTATTTTTTTTCCAGAATGTCATTTCTCCCTTCAACGTGAATATAGTCAAAGCTGGAGGTTCTTACACATGGATGGTAAGGCTGCAGAACTTAGTTGAAGTAACCTTTGAAAATGGAATCAGAAGTATCAGGATCGAGGTTACTGGTGTACAAATGCACTTTATTTCATGAACACAGCTTACTAAACATTATATGAATTAGGATGCTGATTGCAGAAACATGTAGAGTTTGGGTAAAAAACAATAACAAAGGCTAAAGCATCTTAAATGAGAAAGGCAGACTTGGTTAAAGTCAGCCTTCGTTAAAGATATTGACCATAGGGTGAAGGTAGACTTGGTGAAGTTTGAATAATGGAAAAAGGCTGTATAATTGGTTATTGAGTCGGACAAATGCACTTTATTTCATGAACAGATCATACTAAACATTATATGAATTAGGATGCTGCTTGCTGAAACATCTTAAAGGATGTTGTATCTATTTCAGGATCGGGAAAGCAATATGAGTGAAGGATGAGGGATCTGAGCATATATTCAAACCACAGTCATGTTCCGTGCATGGAAAAACAGAAAAACAGGCTGGATTCTTGGTTATTGTAATAAAACCAATAGCCTTTTTTTGAAGTAATCCCATTTCCAGAAATTGGCTTCGTTTGGAAACCCGTTGAGAAAACGGACACAGATTCCTAGGTACTTTATGTGAGAGGAATTTTGTCTCGGCTTGCGTGAGAATGGGTTTTGGGGGTCAAAATGGGGTTCCTAACGGAACCCCAAACGAAGCTATTGTAGGCTTTAAAAATTGTATTGCTAGATTTAAACAAAGGCTGCACACTTGGTTATAGAGTCCGTCAAATGCACATTTATTCATGCACACAGTTTTCTAAAACCTTAGACGTTTAAGGAAGGTGCTTGCTGAAACTTCTTAAAGGATGTTCTAATTGTTTCATGAACACGAAGCTGTAAAATGCAGACTTTGATATTGGCAAAATTGACGTGTTGCAGTCCTAGCGATGTCATTTGTCTTATGCTTCCACCTTCTGCTTCTCCGTCTTTAAAGGATGTTGTATCGGTTTCACTATCACGAAAGCAATATGAGTGAAGCATGAGGGATATGCAAATATATTAAAAACAAAGTCATGTTTCGTGAATGCAAAAACAGAAAAACATGCTGGAATCTTGTTTATTGTAATAAAACTAATAGCCTTTTTTGAAGTAATACCATTTCCAAAACCTTGTTGCATGACCATGTTGCAGTGCATAAATAAAGATAAACAGAGAAGATGCAGTAGGTTGTTTATTGCTTAGCAGATAAAGTAGCTGCTCAACATGTAAAAGTCCAGGTTCTCATTTGCAATGGTTTTTATGCAGCAAGTGTAAAGGAAGAGATTGCATGACAAAGTTGACATGTTCAAGCATTGAGGTTGGCATTTGTCACATGCTTCCACCCTCTGCTTAGCCGTCCTTACACATGTTAGTTTCTTTCCTTCATCGACTGTGTTGCGTAAAGGCAGACTTCGTTGAGTGGCAAGATTGAAACAAAGGCTGCAGCCTTGGTTGTAGGGTCTATCAAATGCACATTTATTCAAGCACATAGTTTTCTAAAACCTTATACGTTTAAGGTTGGTGCTTGATGAAACTTCATAAAGGATGTTCTAATTGTTTCATGAACACGCAGCTGTAAAATGCAGACTTTGATATTGCCAAAAGTTGACGTGTTACAGGCCCAGTGATGGCATTTGTCTTATGCTTCTACCAAATAACACCTCCGTCCTTACAAGTATTACTAAAATATGAAGTATATGATTTATGATTTTGCTTTTAATGAAATTAGAAATTAGAAATAGTTTGATCTTGACCAAATAAGTTGGGTACTCATCAAATTGATTTGTGCTTCCACATTATCATCGTTGATTTGTGCTTACCCATCGCATTTGGATATCAATCATCTGAAAACTAATGTAATTTTGTTAACAATATTTTATTTAGCATATAATCTACAATAATACTAAGCAATAAAAGTAGCAATACAACCAGTTTTTTGCATAAAGTGTATAGGAAGATATTGCATGTTATAGTTGACGTGTAGCTCAATTGAGGCTGGCATTTGTCACATGCTCTCACCCTTTGCTTAGCTGTCAACCAGTTTTTTGCATTTAACATGTATTATCATTCCAGCTTTAGCAATAAAACCATGGTTGTTGATGATTTACACTTTTGTTGCTCATTTTGCTTTTAATGAAAGTATCAATTTTTTGATCTTGACCGAAAGAGTTAGGTGCTCGCCAATTTGTTTTGTGCTTCCACATTGCCATCGTTGATTTTTGCTTTGATCTCATTGCATTTGGATAGCAAGAATCTCAAAACTACTGTCCTTTTATTAACAAAATTTTAGTTAGCATATAATGAACATTGAGGACAAATGCCGGTTTGTTTAATGTACAGAAGAAATCCAGCTGCTTTTTAGCAATGGTCTTTATGCAGAAAGTGTAAAGGAAGAGATTGCATGTAATAGTTGACGTGTAGCTCTATTGAGGTTGGCATTTGTCACATGCTTCCACCCTCTGCTTAGCTGTTTCCCCTGTTTTTTTGCATTTAACAATGATACTGGAAACGACCTACACCAAACAGAAGTTGCACTCAATATTCATGTATATGAACTTCACCAAAGTCCCAAAAAATTGTATGTATGCTGAAGCATCAATACAAAAATAGATGAAACATGATAGAAAAGACAGAATATAATGGGACTTTGCATAATGGGACTTACACGGTTTACAGAAGAAATCCAGCTACTTTTCAGCAATGGTCTTTATGCAGAAAGTGTAAAGGAAGAGATTGCATGTAATAGTTGACGTGTAGCTCTATTGAGGTTGGCATTTGTCACATGCTTCCACCCTCTGCTTAGCTGTTTCCCCTGTTTTTTTGCATTTAACAATGATACTGGAAACGACCTACACCAAACAGAAGTTGCACTCAATATTCATGTATATGAACTTCACCAAAGTCCCAAAAAATTGTATGTATGCTGAAGCATCAATACAAAAATAGATGAAACATGATAGAAAAGACAGAATATAATGGGACTTTGCATAATGGGACTTACACGGTTTACAGAAGAAATCCAGCTACTTTTCAGCAATGGTCTTTATGCAGAAAGTGTAAAGGAAGAGATTGCATGTAATAGTTGACGTGTAGCTCTATTGAGGTTGGCATTTGTCACATGCTTCCACCCTCTGCTTAGCTGTTTCCCCTTTTTTTTGCATTTAACAATGATACTGGAAACGACCTACAACAAACAGAAGTTGCACTCAATATAATGGGACTTTGCATAATATCACTCATCGTCCACCTTCAGCTATTCATTATGCTTCTCTGACACTTTCTTATAAGCTGGACAATGGTATTTCAATCATCATCAAACATTTGTCTGAGTTATCAATTTCATTGTCATTGTCATTATCAGTTATCATTTTATCATCTTCCACCAAAGACTACTCAGAAAATATACAACTTTTGAAACCAAACCTTTGCTTTGCACTGATCTCAGCATTTACCTAACTTTTCATTGATATGAACTTTTACAATGAATGATACATCAATCATGAAGAAATGATAGAAACAGGAGGGAACAAAAGCGAAGAAATGATACAAACAGGAGTATCAAACAAAAGCGAAGCAGGCTTATTGTACAGAAATAAGCTTCTTCTACCAGACATGACATCACCTGTCCAGAGGAGCTACAACAAAACATAACCCTGGTTGTTGAGTTCATTGGGAGGTGCTAGACAGAAATAAATGGTAGTAGATCAAATCTGTAACCTTCGAATACAAACATTCATGCTGGATAAATTCTAAAACCTCTTTATACAAAGAGTCAATCTGGACGAAAGCTGAAGACTTTGAATACAAACATGGATGAAACAGGGTTGCATACAAAATGGTTTACTAATAGGCTCAATGCAGATTTACTTCAACAACAAAGCAAGATGCAATGGGACCATGTGGGTTGCAGATACAGGATAACCAAACATGAACCAAGTCCAGCTAGGCCCAATTTTGTATCAATCAAATGGGAGTAAATGAAATACATATATGCATGCATACAAACTTAAATACGGTGTTGAAGATCAGAGGGAAAGGCATATCTGCATCTCCATATCTGCATACAAACTTCAAAACAGCAAATGTTCAAGCTGAGTTATCAAGAGGCACCACGGCGGATGCTCTGACCATCATCCAGCTACTCATATCAAAGACCAAAACATGAGTGAACTTTCAACCCCGCCTGCTCAAGAACATGCAGATAGATTCTACCAGAGAAGAAAAGCAGAGTTGTAAATGCAGATAGAATCTCTAGACACCACACTCTTTTCTTCTCCCTGTAAGGATAACTGGTGATCATGTTGCATCAACAGAATCATCTGGCGCACACAAAGGCGAAGAAAAGAGTGTGATGATCTCGAGATTCTTTCAGTGCATCCGGGTTTAATCTTTATTTTGCATCCTTCATATTTGCATCTAGGCCGAGCGGGGAGGAATAAGCAGCACGCATGTGGACCTTCATACGCGATTGGGGCTGAAGCTCGGATATGACCAATGACTGAGGAAAGCTGCATAATCACAGGATAGGAAAGGGACCTTTATAGGCGAACGATGCACTTACACGGTTTAAAGGTTGAGCCACAGGACACGGACGCGAAGCCGAACATTGAGGACTGGAGCCCGAGAATTGTTTTTTGGAAGCGAGCCGCGTTTTGCCTGTGAACAGTGTTTTGAGTCAGGCGTCGACGGTAGCCGTTGGAGGAGGTTCGGCTTGGTGGAGAGGTATTAAAGGATATATTGATTTGTGTCATTTCAAAAATTGAGATTCACGGACAAGCAAGCACAAAGCAGGGGGAAAGGATTTTCTGTTCCTGAAGTATACAGTCTCTCTCTCTCTCTCTCTCTCTCTCTCACACACACACACACAAAACACACTTCCCTCCATTTCAGATCCAAATCTCTATTACCATCTGCTCTGCGTATCCCTCTGTTATTCATCTCTAACAGCAATTGAGCAAGCGATCACCATATTTGGAACAACAAATTTACGATTGTCAACCAAGGTGGTTCGTGGTTGATCGCGTGTTCGATTTGACAATTTGACTGTTGTCGATTGGATCAGACTGAGCTTTGTTGAGACCCAATTATGAATCCCTTCTCTTCAGGGACGCGCTTGAGGTGAGCAATGGATCGTGCTGTTCCCATTTTTTTTTTTTGGGATTATGAGCAAGGAGAGTAACCGTCATACTCTTAAAACGAGAGCATGCAATGTGTTGGTTCATCGATTGACTGTTCCAAAATCTTGAATCCTATGTTCTAATTGTTTATCAGATTGATTGTTACTGCTGTTTACATTGTATCACCTCGGACTAATACATACAAGCAAACTAGCGGTGTATCGATGCATTTTCAATTTTATCAATCTCTGTTTTAGTGATAGTTGCAAGTTTTTGGCTTGCTGTAATATAGGACTCGATGGCTGGTGTCAAGTGGGGTTAAGATTAATTGATGATACTTGACTCTTTGTTTAGAATTTATATCGTTGCTCGTTTCAAATGAGCTAAGGATAACCTACAGTATTTGGTGCATGTTTAAATTTATCGATTAATTCTGCATGCCTAAGATTTTTCCTTTGACCTGGTGAAGTTGGATTTGTCCACAAGACAGTCTTGTCTAAGTCAATTAGTGATCAATCATTCTAACTCTTTAGATACATTTTCTCACTGGGGAACAAAAAGAAAATTTGACAAGAGAAGGAAGTGAAAATATTGAGAGACTGGTTGGATCAAGTGGTAAGCGACTTGTTCCAGTTTAAGCAAAGTCTCGAGTTCGAGTCCTGGTGTATGCAGCAGCCACTGTTGGGAGACTCATCCACCATTTCCAGGTGCACGACGCGGGTCAGGTCTGGACTAGTCGGAGCGAAGCTCCGGTGAACCGGGCGGGAAACCAAAAAAAAAAATATTGAGAGGCTGGATTTTGAAATCTTAAACTTACTTACCTTAAGTTTTCTTGTTCTGTTAACCCAGTGATTGGAGAGCTCCTAATTTCTATTCTTATAATAGACTATAAACATGGAAAAGGATAAAAAAGCATCACTTATTGTCGGCGAAGTAGTGATTTGAATGCATAAGTACACAGGGGAACAGAATTTGCTCTCTATGTTCACTCTAGCTAAGAGCATGGTTGGATCTCAGTTACAAAACCTTGGTTTTGTGATAAAACCTAAGTTTTGACTCAAAACCTATGTTTTGTCCAATACAAAAATTTTTCAGAAAATCTATTTTGGATACAAAGCCTCGGTTTGAAATTTAGGTTTTAAAAAAACTATTTTCTTATCAAATCATACCCTCTCTCTTAATAAATTTTCTTTTTCCTCTTTTCTCTTTCTTTCTTTCTCTTTCATCTTTCCTCTTCCCTACTTACTTTTGACCTTGAACTCCGTAAAAGCCAATAACTTCCCAAACACAATCACCTTTTAAAACCTAGGTTTTTCTTCAGAATCCGTAAAAGTTATTCTTCCAAAATCTATTTTCTAAAATCTAGGTTTTGCCTCGAACTTCGTAAAAGTTATTCTCAAATGAACTTTTAAACGAGCCTTAACACAACAAACTACATTAATGCCTGTACTTCTTTGAAGATTTTTCCTTTATTGCTGCTTTTTAAACCTATGGAACTAAGAAGCAAAAGTAACTCCACTTATTGGGAACCAAATCCTTTGTTCACCTGAGGTCCTTAACTGCTAAATATTGCAAAAATGTAGTTTCAATATTCCAAACAACTGAACAATGTAAACCGTTAGTGAAGTTCAGGGTTACAAGAACGAACAAATCATAATTATGAGATGAAGCAGTACTTGGCCTATATATGCTGAACGGCACTAGTGTATACTCAACTTGTTAATTTATGTAAACCAGATGGATATAATTTTCTAAAATGAAATCATTGTGTTGTTAATCAGTTCTCATTACCTGTTTAATGGGTTTTCCTTTATGAATATGCAGAAACAATAACGGACAGTATCATAACTTATAAGCATTTTCATAGGCTTAGTTTTGCTGTTACATATAGCAGGGTTTCTTTTATCATCACCTTCTGTAGAATATGTACTAGCTTTTGCCTGATAAAACTCTTATGCGATTGACAGCTCTTGCACATTCATTGACCTGAAAATTTATTTTATGTTTCTTGGTTGCATGTGAGCCTCTTTTAGTCATAGTATAATACACGTTTGTCTTTGTCGAAGGTTTTTTTTTTTGACTCTTCAATTCAATGTACTACTTTGTTGCTAAATCAAATAGTTGGATAACATATTGTCGATTATTTCTGCATAGAATTTCAAGTAAACTTCTTCTTCTTCTTCTTCTTCTTCAAAATAATTTATATTCCCATTTGTAGGGACATGATTCGGGCCATACGTGCCTGCAAAACGGCTGCAGAAGAACGTGCTGTTGTGAGAAAAGAGTGTGCTGCCATTCGTGCTGCGATTGATGAAAATGATCCAGACTATAGGCATCGGAATCTGGCTAAGCTAATGTTCATACACATGCTTGGCTACCCAACACATTTTGGTCAAATGGAATGCCTCAAGTCAATTGCTTCTCCTGGATTTCCAGAGAAGAGAATTGGTTATCTTGCCCTTATGTTGCTTCTTGATGAAAGACAAGAGGTTCTGATGCTGGTCACAAACTCCTTGAAACAGTATCCAGTTTCAATTTAGAATTTATTTGTTTCCATATGTCCTCATTTTTGCATTCTAATTTTCAAAGTTATTGTCTTGATCTTCTACTGAAACATTTCAAGAGAGAGAGAGAGATGTTCTGGTCCAAACTTAACTTAATTTCAGGGATCTTAATCACACAAATCAGTATATTGTTGGACTTGCGCTTTGTGCTTTAGGAAACATTTGTTCTGCAGATATGGCTCGTGATCTTGCACCAGAGGTTGAGAGGTTGCTGCAATTTCGAGACCCAAATGTCCGGAAAAAGGTGACTTTTAATTACATGTCCTTCCTTGGACTTTTTACATCTTAAAGGTTTGGAAAATTTGATGCATATATAGGATTTTTATCTTCTAGTGATGCATATTTAATGGGAGTAGAGGTGTCCATGAATGCTTCTGTGGCCTCAATATTCCCCACTAAATGACAGTAATTATGATAGAACCAGGAAACAAAAATTAGGAGAATTTTGGGAAAGTATATTCCAGATTCCACACTGTCACTGCATGCAAATGGAGTGAATTGCCGTCCTATTCTTTCAATGTTCTCGGAATCAAATAGCAACAGAGAGAAAACACAAGATAATAGCTCTCTCAACCTGGTTTTTGAGAGACCAGGCCATCTCCTTACAAACACTATTTCTCTCTGCCTTCTCCTTACATCCCTGTCCCCCTTGAACACATTTCTGCCACTCTGACACTGTCAGAAATTTGTTAATCATCTTTATGCTCCATCCTGAGCTCCACTTCCCCGTGTATTCCATGTTATGTTTTGTGTTGGGCCTGACTTGCTGTTCTTAGCCCTTCTGTTGTACACTCGTCCCCATGTCTTGGCTGGCTGAACAAACTATTGGCTATCTACTTAAAGCTAATGGGAGAAGAGTCAATGAACGCTTAATCATTTTGAAACATATAAGATGTGTGTGTCCCTTTTATTTTTCTACTTTTCATTCTTTTTCCTGTGGGAGTTTGCTTTCTAATGTTCTTTAAAACATGCAATCTCAAACAAGTTAGTCATTCTACAATGAGTTGTCAGTCTTTATTGGTCCCTCCCTCTCCCGGCTAAGAATTATATCTATAATTATGGTAATTTTGAAGTTGAAGCTACTTGTGAAGCCTATCATACTTAACTTCTTTGGCTGTCATTGATCATTCTGATGAATTGACTGTACTCATGATTGAATGTAGGCAGCATTATGTGCAATAAGAATCATAAAGAAGGTTCCAGACTTGGCAGAAAATTTTATTAATTCTGCTGCTGCGTTACTTAGGGAGAAGCAGCATGGAGTTTTGATCACTGGGGTTCAGCTCTGTACAGAACTGTGTAAAGTTAGTGCAGAAGCCCTTGAATACTTTAGAATGGTAATTTTGCATCTTTTTGGTAATTATGTTCCTGTGGACTTATATAATCTTCTGTACCAGCTAAATGCTAATGATATTTATGGAAGTATACTTATTTAAAATGGGCTTAACAATGAGGGGAAAAAATTCATTTTCTCACTTAATGGAATATAACATTTATTTGAATATAATCCTTGATTTCGGTATGAGTGAATAGCGTGCAAAATTGTAATATGATCTAGTATTCTTTTCTCTTAACAAAAAAAAAAAAAAAAATAAGGCACGAGTTGTACTCATGGTCTACTATTATTGTGTGCATAAAATATGGACTAGATAACAAATAATACAGTCACAGACTTTCTGTAATTTTTCACATTTAATGACCTTGAAGCAAGACTCATATCTGCTGATTTTTGTTATTTTACTAGCCTTTTTTTTTGGGGGGGGGGGGAGGTTCCTTGTACAAATTGATCCTTGATTGTGCTAGCTTTAATTATAATAAATTTTTTCATTTATTGTAGAAATGCACAGAGGGTGTAGTCAGAAGTCTCAAGGACGTAGTTAACAGTTCTTACGCACCAGAGTATGACATTGCTGGCATTGCCGATCCTTTCCTCCATATTAGATTGCTTAAGCTTTTGCGAGTACTAGGTGAAGGCGATGCCGAGGCTAGTGACTTGATGAATGACATACTTGCGCAGGTCTGTGTGTTTGTGGTCTTTCTATGGTATTGAATTTGTTATTTTTTTCATGCCGCAGTGTTTGGAATAGCTGGGATTTTTGCTTGATTCTGTTGTTCACTCTGTTTTTGGAAAACTATGCTTAGGATATCCTTTTCACTTTCTTAGTTTTGATTATCACGTTTTCTTTTCACATGCCAAAACAAACTTAAATGGATAGATTAATAAATGATAGAAAATTTCAACCAAGGAAATTCGTGTAGCAGGAAATACTACTAGGATCTTGTCATATTAGGGTGGTACTGTCCTTTTGAGAATTTGAATTTGCTTGTCTTCAAATGCTGTTGTACTTGTAACTGAACCCTTTTCTAAAAGAAGTAAATCAAAATCATTGACACATTTTGCTGCAAGGAGAAAGGATGGCATCTTTATGTTAACTCTTTCTAATCTCATAAATGATATTTTATCCAAGGCATGGTGATAGGATACCAGTTTATTAGTTTATTTTAATTATTTAATTTTAATCATTTATATGTAGTAGGTCAGTTTGTGGAGTCTGTGTTAGCAAGGAAATTGGAGCATTAACATATTGTTAGTGAGTGGGTTAGTGAGTGGGGAGTTAGTTGTTTAGTTAGTGGGAGTTCATGTCCGTAAGTTTAGGAGAGGTAGTTTCTAATTCTGGTTCTATAAATATCCCAGCTATATGTAAGCAAAGGCAGGAATAAATGAATCAGTATTTATTTTGAGATTGGAGATTCTCCTTTCCTAGGCTTCTATTATCTTTCAGTAGTGAGATTCTCACTTCTAAAAAGAGTAGGAGAGATTGGTAAGTTTTCAGATCCTGGGAACTTACCACATGGACTAGTCAACCCTACTGTGATTTTTTGTTGGTCAAGGCCTTAAACCTCTATACTTTTTTGTTGGTTTTAGCCAAGTTTTTTAATCAATAAATTTATCCATTTCAATTATGCAGAAGCATTCAAATCATTGTTAATGCTACATTTCTAGATTCCGGCTCTTGGTTCTTCTATTTATGGTTCCATGTTATGGTAGCGATGAGTTTGAGTTTTGATTATTTTTGAACTTGATGATCTTATTCTTAGGTGGCTACCAAGACTGAGTCAAATAAAGTTGCAGGAAATGCCATTTTATATGAATGTGTTCAAACAATCATGAGTGTTGAAGACAGTGGTGGCCTTTGTGTGCTTGCCATCAATATCCTTGGAAGATTCTTGTCAAACCGTGACAACAATATTAGGTTTGTCTTTGAACATTGCTAATTTACCTTTTCTCAGTTTGTCATATCTTTAAAAACAACTAACACTGATTCAGTTAGTTATAATGTATTCTAAGCAAAATGTCACTTATAAAAGTGAAAGGAATAACTCAAAAAATTAGCACTGTAACTAGAGTAAGACATTTGTTGAAAAGAAAGGATGAACAACATGACTGCAGTTCATTTATAAAAGAGAAGCTTGAAGGCTCATAGCTCTAAACTGGACTATTCATTTTGATTGGCAGTATAGATTTTTTGTTCATTATTCTGATAGGCTTGCAAATTTAGCTCATGTCATTGATAATTCTTTTTGTACCTTTGATCAACCTCTGCCTTGTTGCATGGAGGTGGAGGTTGATATAGTGTACGAAACTTAGGAAGACAGCTGATATAAGGTGCTCTTTTTGATAGGTTACTCGTGTTCAGAAAAAAGGTTGGAACAATAAATTTTGAAAATATGCATGTTTCCTTCTTCCCAAATATGTGATATCATAGTGTCACTACCGCCCACTACCATCAACCTTGCTGCCTTCATTTTGCCCTGTCCTCCATCATTCCCTAGATTGATACATGGGAATTGGGGATAATAAGGGTAATTAGGGGTAAATGATATTTTGGGTGATTAATTTAATATCTCTATAAATAGGGTCTTGAAGGGTGTAATAAGTTTTTGTGAATGATTTATTAATGTTTTACTTTATTCTCTCTTTTCACAGTATCTAAGCTGCTTCTACTGCGAGAACAATTGTCATTACTTCTGTCATTGCTACTACCACCACTATCACTATTGCAACTGCCCCACCCCTGCTTCTATGATTTATGCACTAACACATGATAGTATTTTGTTATACAATTTAATTTGTGTGAGTCAAGCAGATACATTATAGTACAAAAGGTTCTATGATAAGTAGCTTATACAATATAATTTAGTGCTCTTTACCAAATCAGAGATTTAGCTTCTACTGTTCATAAGATGGGGGTCTAAGTGTCTTAGGATGTATTGTGAGAATTGTAATGTTGCAAGAGTTTCTCTTGCGAGAGTCATGTTTCTATGAAGCAACTTAGGTTTGGCTACATCATGTAGGAAATGCAAAGACTGTTTCTTCTGTGACCGGAATTTATTTTGTTTGTATTCATTTAAGTAAGATTCTCATTTTGTACCAAAATTATGAGGTGAAAATCTCGAGAGTGCTTGAGTCTTTTTTTCAAGCCTGTGCATAATAAATTACTTTGGCAACCTTGGAAATTGAATATTCTCTTTTTGTACAGCAAGCTTGTAGCATTTTAGTTTGTCATATATCAAAGGAAAAAAAATTACTTTTCAGGGACAACTTTTTGTAACCACCTTCGGTCCTTGTTAATTTTCTTCTTGCATATGGGATTTTTCAATTTAGAATTTAAACCAACCTGATATTCTTAACTCCCTTTGTTGATGTCTTGGTTAGTTAAATCCATGCGATTTTTATATTTTCTTTCCACTTTCTGGAACCTGTTTGATTAAAGTCTCATCTTTCTTTTGAGCTCTGAGCCCTATAGATCATTTTGTGCCTTATTCTTTTGAATTACTATCCACCATTGTTGAGTAAATGAACTTTTCCTACCTTTCTTCAGGTATGTGGCATTAAACATGCTGATGAAGGCTGTAACAGCTGATGCGCAGGCAGTGCAGAGGCATCGTGCAACTATTCTGGAATGTGTAAAGGTATTGTTTGATGGCCTTGTTCATTGTTTAACATATAATTAAAAATCCAAAGGATTTCTTTTGCAGATTGAAAAGTTATTGACCTCACTTTTTGTTTTAGGATTCAGATGCTTCAATTCAGAAAAGAGCTCTTGAACTTGTTTACGTTTTGGTGAATGAAAGTAATGTGAAGCCCTTGACAAAAGAGCTAGTTGATTATCTGGTAGTCAGTGATCAAGAATTCAGGCCTGATCTTACTGCCAAAATTTGCTCTATAATAGCCAAGTGAGGCATACGGTTTTGAATGGCATCCTCTTTAGATTGCACAAATATTTTGAACATCTTGGATTCTTTCTTTCTTGTTGTTTATTTTTGTTTTGCCAGATGGGAAGTAGGTGCTAGAATTCCAGTTTTATCTTCTCTATTTCAATCTTCAATGTTTTTATTGTGGATGCTGCAGTCTATTCTTTTCTCTGAAATGCCATTTTACATGGGCTTCACCTTGTTTTCCATTACTACTATTAGTTCAGAATTATTATCTATGAAGTTGATTAAGCTGCACATGATGTAATTGGTTGACATGGATTTACTACTTGATGCTTTAGGTTTTCTCCAGAGAAGATCTGGTACATTGATCTGATGCTCAAGGTTCTTTCTGAGGTATAAATCTACGCACAACTTTTTTGTAGTTGATTGAGAATTTGAAAATTGAAACAAAGAGGAAAAAAATCCTGATCTTGCTAAGTTTTTTGGTTAATCCTTATTCCAGAATTCCTTTTATGAAAGATAAATCTGTTGCTTCTCAAAATGTCTCCAGTTTCTTCCCAGGAAAAACTAGATATATCTCCCTGCGTTGCATAGGGAGCGTGTAATCTTATTGTGTTAAATTATAAAATTAATTTATATTCACTGTAATTCATTCGTTCGTCTCTGAAAATTTGCAGGCACAATCCTCTGTTATTTATCAATATGCAATGAACATTCATGCTCAAATTTGATGGCCTAAAAGGAATATTTAATTACCAATGTGAATCACATAATGTTTTGAAATATTTCTCTATAAACCACATTGGTTGTCCTGTTGGTTTTGAAATTATTGCCATCACAGCTCATTTTATTTTTGTATTCACATAAAATATTTTAGTTCTCATTTGATAACTTGCTTATTCAAACATGAATGCTCAGATTACTGAATGCATACGAAGATGTTATTTATGATTTTATGTTTGTACAAGACTCATGCTGCAGCTATGTATTAGTTGCTAATTATCAGTACTAAATTTATTTGCTATTGATTTAGACTGCTGTTTGGATGCACGTGTATTATGCAATCGATATTAAGCTGTGTTATTTGATCATATAATTAGTGCAAGTACTGATTGTTATGCTATGTTAGTAGGCTGGAAACTTTGTAAAAGATGAAGTATGGCATGCATTAATTGTTGTGATAAGCAATGCTTATGACCTTCATGGCTACACAGTGAGAGCATTGTACAGAGCATTGCAAACTTCAGCCGAACAGGTGCTCATTTATACCTACTACTAAATCTACATATACAATTGATTATTTCTTAATGCTATCAATAATAATAGCACTGTTTAATACTTTCATCAGGAAAGTCTTGTTCGAGTTGCAGTGTGGTGCATTGGAGAATATGGGGATATTTTAGTTAAGAATGTTGGAATGCTTGACATAGAAGATCCCATAGTGGTTAGTCTATGTTTTCTGCATGATATTTTCTACATAAGCATTGTGCTGTATCTATTACTTCATGAGTTCATGTTGCCTGAAAATAATAATCACTTGAAAATATGCGGTAGTTCATGAGTTGAAAAAATCTGGGCATTAATGTGTATCTTTTTGCCAGCCAGTGGGCATTTGTTCTTGGTGAAAGCCTGAAATCATAGATGAAGTGCAATTTAGCAGAAATTGGTCTACTAACTATTGAAGCTTTTAGTATCAAATGCTTTTGTATTAAAGCTCAATGAAATGACTTGTTATGAAGAAAACTTAATTTCATTTTAGCCCTTCCCCACAAAAAAGAAAAAAGAAAAAAGACCCACGCATAAACAGGCTTGTTATTTCTTGCTTTACAAAATTAACTCTCTTTGCAAGCAGGTTGCCGAATCAGATGCTGTGGATATTCTAGAGATGGTTATAAAACGACATGCATCCGATCTTACCACAAAAACTATGGCTTTGATTGCCCTGCTGAAACTTAGTTCACGTTTTCCATCTTGTTCAGAGTATGTCGTAGATTACTGTATTATTTTTAACGTCATCGGTAAAAAATTGTTAATTACCTAGTTTTCCTGCCTTTTCTCTTGAGGAGCATAATTTTCTTTTCTTTTCTTTTCTTTTTTTTTGAGAAAAACATAATGTTCTAGTTAAAGTCCACCAGATCAAGTTCAAGTTGTAATAAAACCTGGTTCCTTTGTGTATGTATTTCATCTCCAGGACAAGATCTTTTCGTTTATGTCCCACTGGATGTATCTACACCCATTACAAAGTTAATTTCACTTATTTGTCTGTTTGATGCATAATTGTGTTTTTGTTTTTCTTGATGAAAATGGATGATCCTGTTTTGATTAACTTATACAGGAGGATCAGGAATATAATCATTCAGTATAAAGGAAACCTGTTGCTTGAATTGCAGCAAAGATCTATAGAATTCAATAAAATTCTTGCAAACCATCAAAATATTAGGTAAGCTTAATCATTTATTTAGTTATATGTTATCAAATACTTGAATTTATTTTCACCCAAAAAAAAATACTTGAACTCTTACATGGGATTTTAATATCATATCATTCAGTTCTACACTTGTAGAGAGGATGCCAGTTTTAGATGAGGCAACTTTCATTGGTAGGAAAGCTGGTTCTATGCCGAGTGTCGCTTCAGCTCCAACAGGACCTTCAGTTAATATTCCAAATGGTCTAGCCAAACCTATAGTGGCTCCTCTTGTAGATCTGCTTGATTTAAGCTCAGATGATGTTCCTGCACTTAGCTCTTCTGGCGGTGATCTTCTCCAAGACCTTCTTGGTGTTGATTTGCCACCAGCATCACATCAGCTGGGTTAGTATTTTTTTTTCCCATATTAGTATTGATCATCTTATAGCTCATATCACAAGCATAAATAGCGGTATTTTCCTTAAAGCAAAGTAAGCAGCAAATATGTGTCTACACCTCTTACTGTTTAAACTTTAAACCTCTGGGGATTTTGGTTACACAAGTACATGCTGACAATCCATCCAATCTTATTTAGTGGCATTAAAGGGTTTGAGGTTGTTTTCTCCACCATCAGAGAATTGACTCCAGAAGCTTCCAACTTGAACCAGGAGACCAACTCGTGTTGTGAAAATGGAAGAGTTTACTATATGTTTGAATGTGAATAAAACTATTAAAATGCTACTATCATGCTTTAGATAGAAGATGGTACTAAGTAAAATGTGATTTAGCGCGGTACAATCAAGTGTAATTTTTTCCATACATGACTGGACTAACTTTTTGGGGTACATTCTGTTTATTAATTTGCCACTTCGTCAGAATATCAAAAAGATTTTTGCTTTGAATGACATACATCTTCTAGTTGTAGACTTGATGCTTCAAAGGACTAGGGTTGACTCAGACCTTATTTCTTGTGAGGGATAATTTAAAATAGGAGCCATGATAATGTGCGAGGATAATTGTTGGATTACAAATAAATTTACTGAGTGGTTAGTCACAGAGTTAAATTAAATAAATTAAGTATTGAAGTTGAAGTTGGAAGAGGCAGCATCTACAACGGATAATGAAGATAATCTTGATGATTTTGACTTTGTGCCGGAGACAAGAGCTACTCAGTGAGTGCCTTCTCCCTCCATAGGGAAAGTTTGATATGTGCTGATATTTTATCGAAGGATATTCACCTGGGCGGCATTCAGTTTTGCTTTATTCCGCATGCTCCTCCTAGTTGCAGGGAAAAACTCCTGACTGATCAGTCTTTTGTTAGGGGTGTAAACCTCGGTTTGAACTAGAAACTTTTTCCTTTTATTTTCCTTTCCTTTCCTTTCAAGCTTAGCTTAGCTTGCCTTTGTAACTCAAAAAAAAAAAAAAAAGGTTGAAGTTGGAAATGTACTGGGTAGCTTTGCTTTTACAGTGGATGAGAAGAAGAGGTGTGACAACATCCAAACGCAAAGAAACTTGTGTGCATTTCTTTTTTGTCTGAGCTTTATTTTTGCATTTTTAGGTTCTGGTCAAGCTCCAAAAAGTGGCAATGACGTCCTTTTGGATCTTTTGTCTGTTGGTTCACCTTCTGCGCCTACCATGTCACCTTCTGCACAAAGCCTGTCATCTGCAACAGACATCTTATCCTCCAGTATGAATAACAAAACACCAGTTTCACCACTGGATGATCTCACGTCTCTCTCACTTTCTGCAAGAACAACTTCCAACACTGGAGCTGCTCCTACGATGGATTTGTTGGATGGCTTGGCCTCCAGCCCTCCAACAGGTGGTTCAATTTTCACATTTGGGGTTTTCTTTCTATAAATGAAATTTAGGTGAAGTACTGATTCTTCTTGTCCTTATATTGTTGAATAGAAAACAATGGACCAGTTTATCCATCTATAACTGCATTTGAGAGCAGCTTGTTGAGGGTGACATTCAATTTCTCCAAAGAACCAGGAAAACCACAAACAACAATTGTTCAAGCTACCTTTACGAATTTGACTTCTAATACATATACGGATTTTATTTTCCAGGCAGCAGTTCCTAAGGTATGCCACTCATCATGGCCTTCATCATTATGTGGATGATGATCATGACTATCATTCTTTTATGTGTAACTTTAGCTTGTTTGCATAATTGCTACCAACAGTGTCACTATTTTTATCATTGTTGTGTTAACTGAAGCTTCCATAGATTCTAGCTGTTGTTCAAAGTTAACTTTGTTGGGCATGTGATTGTAAAATCGTTACTTGATTAAAATCCATAGGATGTGCCTTCCTTAAAGAGATGGATACAAACAATTGAAATGCATTGCAATTTGCTACTCGACATATCAGTGCTGAGTAGTTGCATGTATTCTCTGATGTATGATAATCATCAACTGTCTTTGAAGTTTCCATTGGAATCTCAAATTCTGTCGAAGATTTTATATTTTTCTTCATGCAGAACTTATTAATTTGGGTATTCATTTTTCAGTTTCTTCAATTGCACTTAGATCCAGCTAGTGGCAATGCTCTGCCTGCTAGTGGTGATGGGTCCATCACACAACAATTGAGAGTTACGAACAACCAACATGGAAAGGTATTTGAAGTGTGTTTTCTTTGTGTGATCCATTATCATTCATAGCCGTTTTTTTATCCTGTGATTGTTTGCTTTTATATTATGTAAAAAACGCATATAAAAACCCAAAAAGTAACACACACCACATCCAACACAAGCTACATCCCTAGGCAGCCCCCAAAACATCATTAATCTAGCTTTCACTTTTCCTTGCTGCTATGATCTGTAGGATAAACATCAGAACCAGAAGTATTTTGCTCTTCTACCCTCTGTCTTTGTTGATTCCCTCTTGTATGTTTTAATAAATTGTCCAGCTCTATCAGATTCTGGTTTTCTTTCATGTGCCTTGTGATTTGCATATAACGGAGTGTTATCTATTCTATTCCTTTTTTTTTTGGGCCAAAGAATGTTATCTATTCCAAAAAAAAAAGGGAACGTTATCTGGTTATCCTTACAGGATTAGGAAGTTATGTAAAGTATAACTATGCTTCATCCTTCTTGTCTAACTCAATTGCCGCTTCCCCTAGATTTAATGAGGTCAAAATGTTTTCTCTAGTCATGTCCTTTATAAAGCTGCATTTTTATGCATATTCGAGGACTTACATTAGCACAATCTAAGTCTGATGAACAATGGGAAGAGAATATTCTGAGTTTGTTGTCAATGATACAATAGACTGTACTCTTTCATATATTAAACATATTGGATTGTTATAACTCAGGTGGCAAGTAAACTATTTAATCTTCTGGACTAAAGTGTTTTGTTACTTAAAACAGTTGGTACTTGTGTTTCGTAATTTTCTGTTTTGGTGCAATAAAGGAAGAGTGTGGTGTAAGAGCTTGTAGCATGCTATTGTAAACTGCTAATGATTTGGGCCCAGCCGTCTGGGTCTGTTGATGGTTCACTTGAGGAGTCACTGAGGTTTAGTATTGTAAACTGCTAATGATTTGGGCCCAGCCGTCTGGGTCTGTTGATGGTTCACTTGAGGAGTCACTGAGGTTTAGTTAAAGAACTCATAATGCATGATAACGATATTCTCATTTTGCTATGCATGTGTTTGTTAAGTGCTTCTGGCAGAAAAGTTGATTAGCTAGCATGTGTACCTTATTTTCAGAAAAATCTTATCATGCGGATAAGGATAGCGTACAAGATAAATGGCAAGGATACACTAGAAGAAGGACAAGTCAATAATTTTCCTCGCGAGTTATGAGGCTAACATTCTCT
>JANTPZ010095839.1:0-17800 GCA_025593235.1 Vachellia pachyceras | reverse complement strand
TCATTCTCTTAACTGTACAGTACCAGTAATTATTTATTCTGCACGATTGGGATTTGGACGAAGAAAAATGCCAGCACCCCACAAACTCTGCATGTTTAGCAAATTGATTTGGAATCAAATTTACGTAAATTCATGCATACTTATTTTAATTTATGTGAAATTATCATCTAATATATTCTTAAACACACGCTATATCTTTTCTTAAATATCACATTTAGTATTTTTTATTATTTTCTTTCCGACATCATCCAATTATTTTATTATTATATTTTCCTCCGGCTGCTGCTTGACCTTTTGGTAAACAAATTTTCAGATCCAGACTTCGGCCCAAAATACAAAACTGAACCTGAGGCCTGAGCTGGCCTAAAAAAGAAGAAGCTGAGGTGAGCCAGTCGCGGATAAGATGTGCGTGTGAATTGGGGACTTGAACTTCCCTGTATGAACGAAGCGAACAAACTGTACTTTTCAGCTCATTATAATTAATTTGGTAATATTTTATACTCTGGTGGTGCTTAGTGGAGGTAAAAACGAGAGAAGAAAGTGGGATTGACGAAAGCTACAAAAGGTTTGAAAGATGTGTGATGTGACAAGGAAGGTCGTATTGAACTATCGATGTTTTTAGTTTGACAGAAACAAGGTCACCTTCTGTCTTCCTCGTCTGGTTTAGAAGAATATTTTTCCCCCAGGATTACAACGAGGTACTCAACCTCGTTCGACTTACAGGCAACGATAGAGGGCTTGTTTGGTATAGAATTAATAAAAGTCAAACGCGTAATTCAACAGTAATTTTCGTAAAAAGAGATGATTTATTTCATATATTTACCTCGACTTGTGTAAAAGTATTTCTCTATCACGTTTCTAGACGGGCACATAGGTACTGTGTGTATTTGAGAATCAATTGAGAGAGATAAGTTTACGGATTCTGAGAAGAATTTACATAATCCAAAAGGAATTTAGAGATTTCGAGATACTTTTTTATTGACTTACATACCGTTAGAGGAAGATCTCCCAAACATACACATTATGTATAAGCAACAACTCTTCTTTATCTTTGAAATTAATGCATTTTTTCATTTTTATCTCTTTCATCTTTTTCTATCACTTACTACTTCTCATTTTTTTCGCATTCATTCTCTCTTACCCACAATCTTCATAAATAGTGGTGTATTTGAAAAAACAAGTTATACCACTTACGTATTCCTGCTTTTAACTTATTTTTAAATGCTAGTTCATTTTCAGGTGATATGGGTTGTTTGTAGAAATGATCATATAAAATAAGTATAGAAAGTTGACGCATATTGTGCATGTGAAGATAAACATGAAGCGCACTCCTTTTTTTCAAACACATCGAGGCAATCGTATTCGTTTGAGAATGCATTTGAGCAGTTTTTTTTAACACGGTTCTAATATCTGCTCATCATGTTACGTGTAACTAATACTATTCGTTATCCACATCTTATTAAAATATATATCTACATTTAGCATGTGCATGAATAAATTGACTCTTAACGGCAATGCATGGGAAAAGTGGAAATAAGATAAAGGGAAGGATACTTTCTTACCTATCCCTTCCACCTATCAAATGGGCATGACAACATAAGGAGCGTCACTTTTTAAATAAGAAGTTTATTTATGAAAAGTTATCAATGAAAATATTTATTTTGACAACACCATACGCTGATAATGATAACATCATGCGTTGGTGTTGACAACACCATGTGCTGATAATGACAACACCATGTACCGATTTTAACAACACCATGCGCTACTGTTGACAACATGAGGTTCTGCCTTTGGACCCCAGAATAAATATTTTCATCTATGGAACCTTTTCGTAAATAAATTGTTTATTTGGGACCTCAGACTAAATTTCTCTAATTTTATTATAGATGATTTATGAATAAGATGATAAGACAGTTATGTGAATTATGGAGAATAAAAATGATTGGTGACATGTTGAAGAGCCGGGCGAATAACAAATAGATGGAATTGGGTCCTCCCTGTCACATAAAAGAATCAAACAAGTTTAGGGGAGACATAGGCTTCCACGTGTCCCAGGGGCGGCAGCGCCAGCAATGCCTTGATCCAAAATCATGCACGCTAAGATATAAAGAATCTCAAAATTTATAAAAAAATCTCGAACTCTGTAAAAAATATTTTATAAACCCTAAAATTATATTAAAATATGTAAAATCATCTCAAAATTTATAAACTCATTTCTTTCAATAAATATTTAAATATATAATCAGCGCTCTTCATCCTCACATTCCAGCAACATCACTTTCATGCCTGTTAACCTTTTCTTTACAAGTAGAAACTAAAAAAATTATTCAATTATATTGTATTTAATTTATAAGTTAAATAAAGTTATTTTAATCTTCTAAAAAAATAAACTGACTTATGTGTCGTTCAGTTGGCGGATTTAATTTGGATCTTCGCAGGATAGTTCACGATAAGAGACATTGCATCCGATAACACAAATCACACACTCTCTTTTTTTTTAACACTTACCCGAATAAATGCATGTGATGTATCTTTTTTCAAAAGAAAATATCGGAATAGAATAAAGATAACGAAACATCCGTTTCAAGCACGCGCGTTATAGAATCGGGTCATCTTTTAAAGTGTGTTTGGAGAGTCTGTTGGGAAAAATAAGTTTACAGATTTTGAGGTATTTTGTAGATTTCAAGATGGTTTTATAGATTTTAAAATGGTTTTAATGAATTTCGAGATGATTTTTACAGATTTCAAAATAGTTTTATCTCGATTTACGTGCACCATTTGGGAAACGGTGTTCTCAAACAAGTATAAATACATCCGCTCCTACATCACTCATTTAGAATACATTGATGCGCTGCTCTGATAAGATCGATGACACTGCAGAATGGTTTTGCAGATGTTAAGATTGCTTGCTCCGCATTGTGCGTTCCCGTGTATCTTGATCTTATATACGTTGTTAGTCATATCAATTCAACATCACTTAAAAATCTCCGCTACGTTATGCCTCTGCAATACGAACCGTACGTGGAGGTTCCCAGACATAGAAACAAATGCCATGTTCACTAGATTCTTCAATGGGTGTGTTTGTAAAGTCTGTTGAGAGAAATGAGTTTATAGATTTCTAGGTATTTTACGGATTTTAAGATGTTTTTATGGATTTCGAGATGGTTTCAATAAATTTTGAGATAGTTTTTATAGATTTTGAGATGGTTTTATATTAGAATGTGTATACCGTTTGAGAAACGGTGTTCCCAAACAAGCACAATGTTGACTTTGCATCAAATGAGAAGGGACAATGTTCAGACAACAGAAAAAAATGGCATTTTTACTCTTCTTTGAAAACGTTTATGCCCACTGCTCCATCCATATCATGTATGTGGACAATAATACCTCATACATGAATTCTGGTCTTAAAAGTTTTAAAGACAACCTAATTTTTTTCTCAAAAGTCAAAAAATAATCACGTGATGAATTAAAATTTAAATTTTTTTATAAATATATATTTAATGTTGGATAACACTTGTTAGAAAGATAGGTGAGTGGAAAGAGTCTTCACGGAGCTTATTAACGCGTTGGCGTGTGAAAGTACGACACGATCAACAACGAGAGGATCACGAACTGGGGACAAAAACCACGTGTGTACGCGCTGAAGGGTACGGAAACTCGCTTAAAGCTCGAGAAATTGTAAGGCGGCTCTTTATTGGAGTTTTTATTTTCGTTTAATTTTACCGTAATAACCTCATTCCATCTCTCTGTGGAACAACCTGCACAAGTTCCTCTCTGTCTTTTACGCCCATCCATCTGGTTTATTTTGTTGGTTAGTGTTTCATGCCATGCAGCGCAATGACCCGCGCGTGATAACAATCGAACCCCGACAAGCCTGTCCATCCGCCCATCCCCCTTTTACAGCCGCGCACTCCACATGCGGACCCAACCGCAACCTGCACATGTCCTCGTCATCCAACACCACTTCGCTCTTCTCCCCTCATGCGCCTGAC
The DNA here is from genome assembly GCA_025593235.1 of Vachellia pachyceras. NCBI lineage: Eukaryota > Viridiplantae > Streptophyta > Magnoliopsida > Fabales > Fabaceae > Vachellia > Vachellia pachyceras. The sequence continues at coordinate 13,802 of JANTPZ010095839.1, read as the reverse complement.
TGCCCGCGTAACTACACACGGTGTTACTGCAGGTTTATCACGTGACACACTCATTTACACCGTATTCCTCCCTGCACTTCTGCAGTATTTTCACATGTATCCCCGTGTGCGCGCGATCGCATGACAACGGCATTTCTTTAACAGCCCTTGTAAGTGATTATTTGAGAGATCCAAAAACACTAAAAAATGATCAGATTAAAAATAAAATTTATCTCATATATTTATCTATAACTTTATAAAATTAGTTAAAAATAAATAAATCTAAACAATTAATTAAATGTTGCTACCTCTCTATCTTAATATCTTTAGACAAAAAATATATAGGTCGTGATTAACTTATTTTTTCAATAGATTAAAGAAATTAAATTAATTAATTATATATGTGTATATTTTAAAATACTTATCTATACCATTCTATTATGTATAAGTTCATGCAAATTACTTTAAAACAAATTATAAATGTATTAGTTTATTCAATTTTTTTAATCACGTAAAAATCAATTAGATGTTATGTTAAGAAAATATTTGATATATTTTATTTTTAAAAATAGGTATCCTCATAATACAGTTAATGACATTATCCAATACTAAATGTAAGCTTTCCTTTTAATGCTCACTCAAACATATTGATTCAATAAGTTGTGATGAACTAAGTACTTGTTTGGAAGAGCATTTGAACTCTCAAACGCACGTTCAACATCATTTTTCCGTAAATTAAGATAATTTTCTTCGTATATTCACCTTGTAAATCATAAAAATATTTCTTCACCGCTCTTCCAAATAGACTCTTATCATTTTATGCCTCTCTTTGTTGGTAATATTGTATATTGACAAGACCTTTTTAAACCAACTTTAGAAAACTGATTTTTAAATGTGTATATATATAGATAATTCATCCCATATTAGATGGGCCTTGAGGTCTCTAATGGGAACCGTTTTCGGTGCTTCTCGAGAAGCACCGCGTCCTCATCGTGGTTATATATATATATATATTTTTTTTTATATTATTAATAATTAATATAATTATAATAATTAATATATTTAAAATATATTTATATATTTAATATTTTAAATTTATTGTATTTTTTTTTATTTTTTTATTTATGAATTATTGAATTCTTTTAAATATTTTTATAATAATTAAAAAAATTCTAGCATCTTCATTCTGCAAGCAGATATTAAAAAAAATACTTAAAATACAATTCTATATTGATTAATTATACAGGAATAGCATCTTCAAATACCTTCCGCTTCCTCTGAAATTGTGAAATTTGCTCTCCATGGATAACCATCTGGTCAAATGGAATTAACATGCTGCCAATTTGTGTTGCAGAGTAAACTCCAATATGAGAGTCGGTAGGCATATCAACAAACGTGTTTTTTCATGGAATGTTATCATTTTGTCTAGAAGCAGAAAAGAGAGTCAGCAGGCATATCAGCAAACGTATTTTTTCATGAAATGTTACAATTCTGTTTAGAAGCAGAAGATAAAAGATGATTCTGTCTGCGTTACTGATCCAAAAGATCTAACCCCAGCACCAGATTCTAATGTCCATATCCATAAAAAATAAATAAAATAGAATAAATTTAAAATATTAAATATATAAATATATTTAAAATATATTAATTATTATAATTATAAATAATATAAATATATATATAACCACGATGAGGACGGGGTGTTTGTCGCAAGAGAAGCACCGAAACCGGTTGCTCTCCAATGAATGTCTGTTGCTTAGATATTTGCTTTTATTTTTTATCATCAACTTGTAAAAAATTAAAGTGCGAGGTTGGCAAAAAAAATTATAAAAAAGCGATAGACATTGTGGCATGGAAATGTTGTAGCTTTGCTTTTTTTTTTTTTAAAAAATCACTCCTTTATAAACTGAAAAAACGTTAAAATATTTCTCATTATGTTTATGAACTAATGACTGGAAAAAAAAATATGAGACGCTGCTAAAGGGATTAAACACCCATACCCCATCCGGCCAGCGGTTAAAGTATCCGTTTAGCTATTTAGATTGACATCAAATGTTAATGTGCATGTTTCAGAATTTTTTTTTTCAACGGTACATCTAAATCAACATAAAAAATATTTTAAAATTTTTAAAAAACATTTTAAAATCCATAAAATCATCTTAAATTCCGTAAACTCCTTTCCTTAAACACACACAATTTGATTATTTAAATTTAACTGTACAATTCATTGCGTGAAAGATGAGACTTAAAATTCTGGTTAGAAAATTTAATTGTTCAGACCCTACGTGTTTGTTTGAGAACTCATTTTTTCCAACAGTGCACGTAAGTCAAGACAAAACATCTTGAAATCTGTAAAAACTATCTCGAAATCCATAAAAACCATCTCGAAATCTATAAAATCAATTCGGAAGCCGTAACTTCTTTCTCTCCACAGATTTTCCAAACACACATATCGCGTCAGCTATAACACAGCATCTGCAATTTAACTTAAATTCTGCGTATAAACACGATCTACCAATTTTTGGTTCAATTCATTTTAACAGTAGCAAAATACATGTTTCTCCTGTAAAACAGTTAAAAAGCAGTGTAACGAAATTTCAATCAGAACTTCAAATAACCCAATTATAAGCTACCAATATCTACAATTTAACTTCCCTATTCCATTACCTAAGACTGAACCTTTGTTTGGAAAACCCTATAAAATATTTAAAAATTATCTTTACATGAATTAAAATAAAACCACTCTTACATTTTCATTTAAAATTTCGTAAAATAACTTAAAATAAATTATTCTAAACATCCACTCCTCTAAACTTTTACATATAGCTTTTATGAATTGATATATAATTTAGTAATATAATTTTAATTTGTGAGTACATTAAAATGTATAGATAATTTAACTTTATTCATGAATCCACTGTACATGCATACATAAATTCAGATGTGATGAGACGTTGAGGAAGAACCCCTAACTTGCACGTTGTGCTTGGAAAAATCTAGTCCAGTCAACGTGCTTGGAAAAATCTGAGCTTCTTAAATATATTTTTTTAATTGAGATAATATATTTTACATATTTATCTCGTAAAAATATTTTTCTGCTGCCTTCTAACATAACGAAAAATGATGTAAAATTTATAAAATCAAGAATTTAAATGGATGTGCATTTTTCGGTCAACGATTTATAAATAATTTTTAATTAACTCTCCACACAGTAAACCAAAAAAAAAGGCGGTTGTCTGAGATATGAAAGGACCCAGAAATCCAGTACTTCTCTCCACACAGTAAAAATACTGAATATCAGCAATCGAACGGGCGCGCGCGTAAATCATTAGATCAACGGCATGTTTTGTAGGTGCAGAAACCCTAATAATGAGACAGGCGCATTAAAACACATATACCTACCATTAATGATTGGAGAAACTTTCTACAAGCAATTCCGCGCTAATAAAACGAGGGACGAATATCAGCCCCTTTCCACATCTCATTCTTATCTGACTCCCTTCCGCGTTAGGCACTGCTCAAAGGGAATCGGAATCGGTTTGTGAGGGAGGAGATAGATATTTCCCAGAGAGAGAGATAGCGTAATAAAGAAGGAGCCTTTATTGCCGGAGAAATCGACTCGCGGAGTCGCAGAGAGCCAGTTAAGGCTCTGAGATGTACTGTGTGTTATTTGGATTTCTGCTTTTTGGTGGCGAGAAAGCAGAAGAGATTGAGTGGGAGAAGGAGCGATAATCTCTCCGGCAAATATATTTCGGACCCATTTTTGGATCCCTCGGATATTCAGTTCCATTGACTCTAAATAAGAGTGATTTTAGTGACTCCGTTAAAGTAATTTAGTTTCCTCTCTCTCTCTCTCTCTATATATATATAATTCTCCATTTTCAAATTCTACGAGTACCTCCCCCCTTTTCTATAACGTTATTAGAAACTTCATAGCTGCCATTAATTCACTTCCAAGCTTGAATTCAACTCTCAACATTAAAGGTCGGTTTGCGAAGCGAGCAAGCGAGGTCTAGAGAGCGAGAAACGGAGAGAGTGAAATGGCTACTACGGTTCTGAAGGAATCCAAGTCGCTATCTTCAGTAGAGACGCAGACGGCGACGAAGGCATTTGTTGGAGAAGTGGTTGAAGCTGTGTCAGTGAAGTGTTATTGCTGTGGATTAATGGAGGAATGCACACAGGCTTACATTAGTCGTGTGCGAGAGAGGTATCAGGGCCGTTGGATTTGTGGGCTGTGCGCCGAGGCTGTGAAAGACGAGTCACTCAGATCAGAAGTGGATATCACCACTGATGAGGCCATCAAGCGACACATGAAGTTTTGCCAGCAATTCAGGTCCTCAAGCCCTCCCAACAATCCCACAGAGGATTTGATTCTGGCAATGAAACAGCTCCTGCTTCGGAGTTTGGATTCTCCGAGGAAGGAGAGTCTGACGTGTCGTCCCTTGGGTAGATCTCAGAGTTGCTTCTCATCCATGCAGGGCACTCACCCAGAAGCCCACACTGAGTAGTGACCGCCATTAACATGATATGGAGGTAACTAGCGGTTCAGAGGGTCTGCAGAGTCAATGGCTTAAACATTAAATCATTAAAAACCTGTCTTTCGCAGTGTCCTGTGCTGTCGTTTAGGTGTCTTTACTCTGTTTAGTGGTTGGTTTCTAGGATGCTGGTTTAGGCCGATTGAAAGGATGACGGTTGGATGAGTCTTCCTTCCTTGACTTAAATCGAAGTTGGCTCTCTGTTCAATTGTCCATCAATAGTCATTTATAAATAAATGGCGTTTCCTTGTGTTTTGCCCCAAAAACGTGTATAGCTAACCATGAAAGCATCCCCCTTTCATGTTTTGTCATTCCTGCTGTTTTAAACCTTATTGAAGTGGATCATTGTATGGATTCCAATGAGATGCTGATTAGATTATCCCGATGGATTAGGAAGAGGCAGGCTCATAAGAAAAGAAAATATCTGAAACATGAGGCGTGAGGCGATCGAATGCCATTGGGGGGGGGGGGGTTTGTTTTTAATGGAGGGAATTGAGGTGGGTCCATGTGTATCAATGAATTTTCATAAAAAACGAGTACTTTACGACCCCGCTGTCTGCAACTTGGAAAGTGCTAGACCCATCTCGAAAGGGATACCCTGTCCGCGAAATCTTATCCTTGTACCTTTAACTTCATTCAATTAATTGTGTGTTCTATTGCTAACTCCCTAGGATACTCAACAGGGTACGATATCCCCCAAACGTGTTTATTTGATTTCATATGTTGTCTCTCTCATTAATCCGTGGCTTGCTATATCATTCTCAAGTCGCAGGAGCAGCTTCCGTTTGCTCCAATCGTTGTTGTACACAAGATGCTTCTGCTGACACTATTTGGTGTGGTCGGAATTTGACAGCACGAACCTTTCCGTTGTGTTTTGCAGGAAGGGTATGAACTGCACTGTTCTGACATAGAGAGGAATCAGCTTTTAGCATGCTGACCAAAAAAGGATTGTAATTAGCACTAATCCCTGACGTGTGTGTTCACCTATCTTTCTACTCCTGATTTGATGGTTTATCTTTCTATCTGCCCGAGACGTCTCAGTAAGAACAATACATGTCTTATTTATCAGCATATGACTCGTTCTGATTAGCGAATGTATCCATTTTAGGGTTCGTTTGGATGCTAGGTTTAAAATCTAGGTTTCACAGATTCCGAGGTAAAACCTAGGTTTTGAAATGTGATTTATGTTTGGGAAGTTATAGCTTTTACAGGTTTCGAGGTAAAAAAGTAAGAAAAAGTGGGTATGAAAGAGGAAAGTAAGAAAGAGAAAGAGAGAAAAAGTAAGAAAGAGTAGTAAAAAGAGAGTATGAAAGAGAAAACCCAGGTTTCAAACCTAGGTTTTGAAACCTAGGTTTCAAAACCTTGAAACCAAACCAACCCATACTATTTGTGTTTGCGGTACTATTCTATCAGAGCATAGAGACTTCCTCCTATTAGCTGGTCACTGCACAGATTTGTTTGTTCCAAAAGTGATAATTTAAACAGAAATTCTATCAACCCTACACTTCCCTGTTATATTCCACGATGATTCAATGAAATGGGGAGTGTCCGACCTAAGACAAAAAGGAAATGAATAATTCCAATGAGAATAAGTCGTCTGTTATCGATTCTCTCTTGGCAAGGAGCAATATATCTAAGCAGTATTTCAGATAAAAAACGTGTAATATAATATGAATATATACACGCCTTTTTCTAACACGATGATATATACTGCTTCTTTTTCTTACCAAAATATATACCGCTCCCATTGGATTATTATTATTATTTTGCCTCAGCTCCCATTTGATTATTGAATTATAACATCGACGTCAATATAATGAAATGGCACCCATTCCGTGTTTGAGACTTCAGCTTCGTTTTCATTATCATTGTGCACCCTTCATCTAAACAGCTTTTCTACTTATTTTTTAATGATATAAAATTGCGTTCATGTTAAAAAAAGTGATATGGAAGGCACCCTTTGTTATTCACGGTAGGAGTCGGCATACCAAAGAAAATGCATAACATCTCATCATCACTTTTTAAGCAGATTAATCAACATACTATCAATGAAGATTACTCCGATTGATAGAAGAGCTGTCCTATAATTAATTGGCTGTGGGTGAGCTTAAACCCGTTATCGATATACTAACTTTATCAGCGAGCGATAGATTTTTTTAAGCCCAAGAGTATAGAAGAATGTGGTCTAGTTCCTAGTAAAATCCCAGGATGAATCTCGCAGGTATGTGTTAGTTCGTCCGTTCTCAAATTCCCTAAATGCCCTTTATGCTGCAAGTTAATCTAGCCCAGAATACGAGCATGGTGCTGACAAGTGTATTTTAGACAGCTCAGATTCCTTGAGGGCATTTCACGAACCGGCTCCTGTCAAGATACCATCCCCCATAACCAAGCGAGGCAAGAAATTATATCTCCAATAGGGGAGAGAGGTGAAAAGGACCATTTTGATCGTGTGAATCGTGTCGACGATCTTCCTGTTCCTTGAAGCCCAATTCCCAACTCGGTCTGAAACTTCGAGGAAAAAGTTCAGACTCCAAGACGCAAAATTTGCCGCCGTAATCGCCCACAACAACCCCGTTTCAGAACACATCATCTCCACCGAAAATGATGCACATGACCTTCTACTGGGGCAACGAAGTCACCCTCCTGATCGACTCCTGGAGGACTCATTCATGGACGAGTTATGCCCTGAGTTTACTTGCCTGCCTGCTCGTCTCTGCTTTCTACCAGTACCTGGAGAATCGCCGAATTCGCCTGAAGCTCATATTATCTAGGAATTCGTCTCAGACGTCGCAGATCTGGACCCCTCTTCGGCAATCGAATCTTGCCGGAGATAAAGCCAGGTTGGGTGCGAAGCTCACCGGAGCGATTCTGTTTGGGGTGTGCTCGGCCATCGGATATTTGCTGATGTTGGCCATCATGTCGTTCAACGGAGGGATCTTTATTGCGATCGTGGTAGGCCTTTCCATCGGCTACTTCTTTTTCAGGAATGAGGGAGAGGATGTTTCACTTGTTGTTGACAATTCTTGTGCCTGTGCTTAGTTTGAAAACACCACTCAAGGAAATCAGTTGTTTTAGATTTCCTCATACAGAATGATTGTGTTATTATTTCATGTGACTTTCGTGCTGTATATTTCTATACCCATCATATATGTTTTATACCGAACCGTTTAATCTGAAGCTATGTTTTTATTTTACTGGTGCTGTGTTTCTGTCTCGAGGGGCTTTGTAGTGGTCGTAGTAAAGATGTCTTGACCTATTTGGCAAAGATGCCACAACTGAGTGCCTTCGTGGACATCCGATAAAATTGGAACGATACAGAGAAGGTTAGCATGATCCTGCGCAAGGATGATATGCACAAATCGAGAAAGATGCCACAACTGAGCTGTTATGTGATCCTCCCAAGATTGAATGAGCCATAAGAGGGGCGGTCTCCAAGGAGATCAGAAGTTCCCATGTGATCAACTGACAGGACTGTCCAAAAGACAAACAATTTTAACTTGTGGTTCTTACTTGGCGTTTAATGAAGCAACCCGCAAGTTCTAAGGGACTGGAATGGACTTTGTCAGAATCCTTCAGGCAGAGAAAGGTACTGAAGCATTAAGACTCTATGGCCACACAAAAATACCATGGAACTTGAGTCATTATGCTTGGTGTTCTTGTGAGACATATAGGCCAGTCATTGTCTCATATGCCATCGATTTTAGGGTGGGACAAGGCCATTGCTTCAACCTGCAAGCTGCAGAATGCACTCAAGTAAATGCGTTTTTTGGCCAAAAGATGCATGAAGTTGAAACAATTTGGCTTTTCTTATTGAGCAGGCATGCCTCAATGCAATACATTGGCTATGTCAGAAATCTGAGAGTGCACCCTTGGCCGTTGGTAGTCTAAAAAATGCTTCAACACCATCCAAAAATAACTCCTCTGTATTTTTTATACCACCTAAAATCACTTAAAATAAATTAATTTAAATAAGAACTAAGTAGAAATTTTAACTGTATTCAACAACTTCAAACAAGAATTCTGACCTCACTACTTTTCGGAAAAAATATGATTATGGACTTTACCCCCCACTTTTCGAATGCACTTCGCCTATATTTCTGAGAACTAAATACAAAGCTTACCCAGAAAGAAATTTTCAGCCTATAACCCCAACAAAAACGAGCGAACATCTGAAAAAAATGAATTAAAGAACTACAAATAAATGTACACGAGAACTACTAGAAGCAACAAGAGGTGAATCGCTCGGAGAGTTGACGCATTTACTTTTCTTTCGCTTTTCTTTACCTTATTTTTTCAAATGCTATTTCACATCAAACTACAATGCTTTGCGCATATAGGGACTTTTTCGTCCATCAGAGCATCTGAACTTACATTGTGCTTAAATAACTACAGAGTTGATAGATAAGCATAAAAAACTTGCTATATCTATCTGATTATAATACACATGAATAATATTGAGTCAAGCTGTTAGTTGATGCTGCCATCTTGATTGACGGCCACATACACAAAGGGTTCTATGAGTTTATCATCAAAGTGCTGAAGTGACTCCAATATGTTGACCACATCGCTCATAGTGGGCCTAGGGTGTGTGTGGTGGCTCAGGCACTTGTAAGCCAAGGCAGCGACTTTATGAGCTCCTTTGATAGGAAATCGTCCTTCGAGTCGAGGGTCTATGAACTGGTGAAGCTTTCTTTGATCCCTCAATAGAGGCCTTGCCCATTCCACTAGGCTCTGTTCTCTATTCGGCCTGCTCTTATCCATTATCCTTCTTCCTGTTATCAGTTCTAATAGCACTGCTCCATAGCTATACACATCGCTCTTGGTCGTAAGGTGGCCTGTCATGATGTACTCTGGTGCTGCATAGCCCTGCGTTCCCATTACTCGTGTTGTTACGTGTGTGTTTTCCCCTTCAGGTCCATCTTTTGCAAACCCAAAGTCTGATAATTTAGCAGTATAATCCTAGACTCGTTAAAAAGAAAAAAGATCAATCATGGGGTTTATTACCTAACTAGGAAGATCATTCTTAAGAAGTAAGACAGAGTACATACCGAGTCTAATAAGATATTTGAGGTTTTGAAATCTCTGTATATTACAGGTTTGTCTGCTTCATGAAGGAAGGCTAGGCCCTTGGCTGCCCCCAGTGCAATTTTTATTCTGGTTGACCATGACAAGGTTGTAGTGTATCCTACAAGTAATATGGCCAAAGAAGTAGCCCTCACGACTCTATTCTCTTTTATGCCATTAAGAATGACTAGAGAAAGGAAGGAAGATATTAAGAAAAGTAACATACTTCTAAAAAGTTGACACTCTAAGCTGCCTCTTGGGATGAATTCATACACTAAAAGCCTGTGTTCCTCCTCATAACAGTACCCAAGCAAGTTGACAAGATTCGGATGCTTCAGCTGTCCTAGAAAGATTATCTCTGCCTAGAAAAACAAATATGTGTTGATGGAAATCGATTTGTGATTGATAAAGAAACGGGAAAAAAAAAGGAAAGCTGTTGATCATTTCAGAAAACTAACCAGCCATTCTCTATGACCTTGCATACCATCCAAGTTTAGTCGTTTCACAGCCACAGGTTGGGCTTTCAAACCAGATCTAAGCTTTTCATCAACAAATCCCTTATACACAGGTCCAAAGCCACCTTCACCTATCATATTACTCCAAGAGAAATTATGTGTTGCTTCTCTTAGCTCTTCAAGTGTAAATGGATAGAGTTTTTGGCCAACAAAGGAGACAGAAAGATCGTCAATGGCCTGACCAGAGCTCGAAATGCTGATATCAGAGAGGCTTAGTCTCTGAAAAGAACCCTGTTTGGAGATCTTCCTTTTGGATTCCTTCATGGGGCATTTAGTCTTGTGACAACTGAACATCAAGATGATAGACCTCCATGTAATCTTCTTAATAATCATGATATATTGCACCGTTTACAGATAAAAACTCTGCTTTTGAATGTGAATGAGGAAGACGACACAAGTGACAATGTAAAAGTGAGTGTAAGGAGAGAAATTTATAGCCTCACTTTGGCTAAACTACCCTCAAAGAGAATCCTTGACTTCTAGACACTTGATTATGGATTCAAGAGTTCAAACGTATGCAGAAATCATACGTTTTATTTTATTCTCCGTCGTATGATTTTTATATTCACAGTCTAATTATGGAGTTGTTAGTTAATTAGAAGTCAATCAACTTGCCCACCCGTGATTCGGATGTAATATTAACAGCAGAATCCCCCCCTCTGTACTTACATTTTATTTCTGTTTGCATACAAGTTCATGTACTAGTAAAGCTGTCTGGCACAACATCTCAATTGGTATCCAATAATTTAATATTCCTCTATTGTCTTCTAGGCATCTTCCTTATTCCAACAGAATAGAACAAAGTGTTTCAACAGAAGGAAAAGGTGCGATTGAATATCTCCTTGTTCATGGTTGGTAATGTTCCTCGAAATAATTGTTGTCGGCATGTCAAGATCAGATAATATCACAATAGCAACGGGACAACCAATTTCTTGTATTCAAATTGGTAGTGATCAAACTTCAGAGACGCTGCTTCTAGAACTTAAAACCAAAGGCTAATCAGAATGAGACCTCTCTCCAGTCACTTTCCGCCCTTGCAATAATATCATAATGAATAAAATAAACAATCAATATAACCAAGAATTCATTGAGAATGTGTGGAAAAAAATGCACTGACTCGATTAATAATATCAGAAAAAGGAAAATTTGGAGTTTGTTAAGAAAGTCAAGCAGACAGGGTGAGCTAATCAACTTATCAATCTAACACACAACCACTTTGACCCCTCATGAAATATGCCCAACTTTGAAGCTTCTGTGAGATCACACAACACAAGTGATCTTTGATTAAAAGTTTGATTACTGCAAACTTGATTCTCTGCATCGCCCATGAGACGTGCATTATTAGGTCTAAAATATTATCGTCACTTAGCGAGCAGCAGTGGAATGTGAGGATAAAAAAAAAAGAGCGAATTGAAGCAGGTGAAGTGAAAGAGTTGAAACTAAAAAGCTTACAAAAGAGTTGGGCGTCGCTTAATTCCAAATACCGCCAACAAGCAAAACAGAAGTGAGGTTGAGCGTCAACGATTGAATGATTAGAATAAGAAGAATGTGATGACAGTTTGGAACTCGTCATTCCTGATACGCCAACTCAAAAGGATAATATCTGGTCAAAATCCATTCATTTCCTCTGCAACTCAGTACGGCACATCATCCTTACACCATTGACTCTGCAAGTCTGCATATGATACTGTCGCAATATAAATAGCTAGTGAGAAGGCTATTGGATTCGTTTAAAAACACGGTGGAAAAGTGTATTTACGGAAATTAAAGTAAATATGTGAAGGAGATTATTTCATTTTACGAAAAAATATTGTTCAACGAACTTTTGGAACTTTCATAAGTGTTACCAAATAGGACCATTATGTTTTTTCTTTTGCCAAACTAAAGTATAGGTATCCTCCACCAGAAATTCTTTTGGAAGCATTTACTACCAAACGTGATACCTTTTCCAGCAAGATTTTAACCTTGGTTGTTTTATTATTAAATTCAAACCCCGTTGATAGAAGATGTTATAGAAGGGGTAAGCCCTTTTTCTATGTACCCTCTTGGAGGCAATCATATTTAAAGAGGGTATTTCTTTCCGCGGAGATTTAAATATTAATTTATTATATTGTGAGAGGTATCTCTTCAGACTTCCAATGGGTATTCAAACTGTGATTCACTATGTTGGGAGGGAGTAGCCGTTTCTGTTAAACCAATCAGGTGGGGAAAGCCGTATTAAACCAAACAGAATGAAATGTCCAGGGAAAACTTATCAAGGAACTGGGCCCGCCCATTTATGCTAGAGTTGGCGTGGCCCAAAATTGATAGGAAGATAAAAGTTAACCAAATTCATGTTCAGGCCCACTGCAATTTAATTACTTTTTTAAAAAAACAGATAATAAAAATTTGGAGTCCACTATGAGCATATCAATACATCAGTGAACAAACAAGAAATGACAAGAGTGTAATAGTAGATATTGCGCCCGTTTGGTAGAGTTTATCAACTTCCTAAAAATAAGTTCAACGGTGTTTTTTGGTAAAATGAGACAATTTCCTTCATATATTTAACTCGATTTGCTTAAAAGTACTTCTCTACCGCTTTCCTAAATGGATATAATTGTATATCTTGATATGATTTAGTTTTTCAATTTAGTATTGATATTGATTGATTTAATGGGTCTGTTTTGTAAAGCGGTGGAGAAATACTTTTACTATTTACAAGATAAATATGTAAAAGAGATTATGTTACTTTTGGTGTCCAAACACCCCCAATATATATTGTTTAAAAAAAAGGAGATGCTGATTGCAGAGAGATTCAAAAGGATGAAACGGAGGATTTTGATTTTCTTTTATTTCTTTTTTCTGTGGTATGAGGCTGCTGAGGCAGCATCCAAATGCAGGGGATGTGCGTCCTTTGCAGTCATCTTCTCTCTTTCGTCCTTTTCCGCTTTGCCCTTCTTCTGTTTCCATATCACATCGCTGTACTTTACCCTCTCGTATATTAATGTTCATTCAAAAAACTACCATTTATTTGATAATTTTAATTACTCTTTGCTCAAAAAAAAATACTAAGAAATGACTCGACAAAAACATAAAAACGAAGAAGAAGAAGAAGAAGAAGCGATTCTCAAGGAAGAGCACATGTGGCTAATTTTGAGTAATCGCTCGGAGAATGTCATAATACCGAAACTGTAGCTTTTGTGCTTTGTATGAGCTGTAGCAACAGATTTGATATTCAACGATGGCTGACGACTGTCCAAATGTGTCGTAAAGCGTGACAAGATATTTGATAGCGAGTGCCAGTGCCATCAGGGCAATGCATAAATATAAATATGTACGTAAACGTAGCTGTGCATTTTCCCTAAGAGATATATATGTACACATATAATATATAATGCGTGTGTTTGGAATAGCGTTTTTCTGTCCCAAAAGCTGCTTTTTAGATAAAAAGCACGGTGGGCCTGGAGATACATGTTTGGAAAAGCGTCAAACGAAAATGCCTTCTACGGTGAACGTCACGTCTCGACAGAAGGAGGGAATTGGAGCGGTGGGCGTCACGGTTACGGTTGGAGCATTGCAAAAATGAAAGTAGGGTTCTTCTACTCTGATATAAAACTTCATCCTTGCAACCCGAGATTCTCATACAGAGAAATAGATGCTGGCAGAATGGAAGCCGAGCGACTGCTTGGGGTCGCTGAAAAACTCTTACAGAACTGGAATTTTTTAC